>PTEX01000129.1:957292-984686 GCA_003342815.1 Eudromia elegans | reverse complement strand
AAAAAAAAAAAAAAAAAAAAAAAAACTGCTTAACTGCTTTGATGAAGCTAGTTACTAAAAAGGTAAACAGGGAACTTTGTGGATAAAGGAGGAAGGAGTTTGAAGAAATTTCTACTTTGTTTTGTCTTTTATCTAGCACATTTGTGTGTCCAACCGAGATAATTGCCTTCAGTGACAGAATTGAAGAATTCAGAGCAATAAACACTGAAGTAGTAGCATGTTCAGTGGACTCGAAGTTCACTCACTTAGCATGGTATGTATTTTCTATTTAAAAAGAAACATTAACTGGTCCAACTTAGCTGAAGAATGGTATTCCCAGTTTATAGTGCATGTAGCTATATCTTAATGTATAAAAGCATGATGCTATTGATAAAACTTTTAAAATATTTTTTAAGTGGTAAAAAAATTAAACTAATTTATGAAAGTACTTTTATCTTTGAAGGTTGTTTAATATATATTGCTTGAAATATATCATGTCCCAATCCAAAGTATTTAAAATATACACACACAAAAAAGAAATGCAGGTACATGTTTGCAAGTATCTGTACAAAAAGTATCCATATAAATATACTATATTGCCCCAGCGAATGGCATTCATCTCCTCTGTGAGCAGAACAACAACAAAAAAAAAATCTAGTAAATCCTCCTATCTGTGCTGTTCTGTTTTGTGAGTTGGTTTTCTGTAGAGGATATAAAACTTAATTAAAAATACTCCTCTCCTGTCACAGGATCAATACTCCTCGAAAACAAGGAGGACTTGGACCAATGAAGATTCCACTTCTTTCGGATTTGACGCATCAGATTTCAAAGGACTATGGCGTATATCTGGAAGATCAAGGGCATACACTTAGGTATTTCACTTTTTTAGTTCATTTTACCCTGTTGAACTAGGACATCTTACTACACAGTTAAAGGAATATTTGAAATTAGTCTCCCCATATGCATTATTATCAGAGTGACTGGCACTTTACGTGAAATCGAGGACACATCCCACGATCTTGTTTCATGCTATATTAGCAGCCTGCAGCTAACTTGCAGTGTGTACTTACAAAGCATTTTTCCTTCTCATTGCACAATTGAGACTGTTCTGGCAGCACACCACATCAACTATTTGTTACCACTGCACAAAATAATTTGCATTAAATAATGTTCCTTTAATACTTAGTACTTAAATACTTTAATTTTTAATACTTTAATACTTAAAGTATTGAGTACTTTAATACTTCAAAGTACTTACCAGTGTGATTGGGATTACAGTAGTCCCACACAGATGCATCAATACTCCTTTGCTAATGAGCTGAGCAACACCAGAAAGTGGTATTTTTGTAAGCGAAGGCACTTTTTACATAGGCATTCATGCTCAGGGACAAGATAAATGCTGAAGAGCATGAGAACAGCTACAAAGAGCAAGAACAAGGGCAACGATGAGGCTGGCAGCACTCAGCAGCACCACGGTGAGAATTCTCCAGAGCTGCCAGGTTTCAGGGACCTCTCAAGAGTGAGGGCCTTACATATGGCCGATTTCTTTCCTAAATTGTACTGGTTGCTTTTTGGAACTCTGTAATATCTTATCTTCTGCCACATCCCAAAGTGTAGTTTTATCTTTACAAAGATGTATCGCCTCTTTTTAATAATCTCTCAGCTCATTTCATTTGATATTACTCATAAGTAGCATTGTAAGATGATGTGTGGTGTAGGTGTGTATTACAGAGATCAAATTCCTCCCTCCAGCAGACACAAAGTAGCGCGTGAACACAAGAGTGTAACTAGTTCTGGTTTTTAAAAAGAGAAATTCATGTGTGTTTTCACAGAGGCCTTTTCATTATTGACAATAAGAGGATCCTTCGGCAGATCACAATGAACGACCTTCCAGTTGGGAGATCAGTGGATGAAACACTTCGCTTAGTGCAAGCATTTCAATATACAGACAAACATGGAGAAGGTGCTCTTTAAAATATTTTTTTTATTGGAAATTGCTTAGACTGGAAGGTGTATTGTAGCTTTTTGGAAGCAAGGTACTCATCTGAGCGTGGAACGGTGGAGTATCTGTGAAGTGGCTTGATTGTCCTGCTTCAAGATTTTGTGGTCCTCTTTCTTCCCTAGGTTGTCTCTGGTGTAGTAATTTACACAATAATTTACTTTACACACCTGTGTGAGCATGTGGAGCATAAAGCTTCTCAGTCTGAATTGAGGCATATGTGTTTGTATATGTGCATAAAATCATTCCGCAAGCACAGTATTGCACAGTATATGATACACTGAAGAAATAGGCCAAATATTTCAGTATATTTTGGTAGACTAGGATTGAGATGTACAACATGGCAGTCCTTGTCCTGTGTTATTTATTGATGATGATCTCTAATAAATAATTGCAAGTGCTTCACATCAAGGAACACACTGAGGCTGTGAAGGTTAGATCACCAGTTTACAGGCAGTACAGGGTGTTCTCCAAAAGTGACAAAATGTTTGTCACTGACTTCAGGTCATTATTTTGTCTCAGAAAGGACTGTATTCCCCCTACCATTCAGCCACACATACACTTTAAACAGTGAACTTAAACACATTTATTATTTAAACATATTTATTTAAATATTCAGATATTCAGCAGCTTAATTTTCAGTTCAGCTCAGTTTCACTTGGTATTTAAAAGCATCTTTATCTGAAGAGAGAGGTACAGCTGCAGTTTATCTATGAATAGAAATGGTACAAATTGTCATGCTTTGCTGTTCAGAATTAGGTAAAATGCTGATACTTAGGCTACAAACCTAGCAATTTCTCAGTATGGAAAAGAAGCCTCTCAATTTGGTTGCAGATTAATCTTGATCTATGCAGAGTGTTTTCAAAGTACAAGATCTTTTCCAGTTGTGCCTGCTGTCTCATGAGTCTCTCCGTGAATGCTGAAGCAAGGCTCCTGAGGCATTTTGTTGTATTCTTTGCACAGAGCAAGGAGAAAAAATCCTTCACAATTCCTGCTTGGTGTCTGCAGTACTTTGTATGGCAGGTGCCTTCAAGCAGTGTGATATGGTGGGAATGAGGCATTGAACCTCACTGAGAGCGCTGTGAACAGGATGCTGTGACCACCCAGGGGATTTCAGGGCTCCCCGAAGCAGCCCCATTAACCACAGTCCTTGTCTTCTGAACAAGCTCCAAGTAAAACCACTGAGACTCCAGTGGAAACTTTGAGCTGATTTCTTGCTTAACAGACTTTCTCTTGCATTGATTTTAAAACAAGCTAGGTCTCAATGTTGTTCACCTGTATTTTATCATGAAACTTGTTGAACAAGAATAGGTATTTATTCTCAGGTATTATATTGGCAATGCTTTGTCTAGAAGGGCCTGAGAATTAGACCCAAGATACAAACACCCAACCAGGGATAGGCAGCTTTCAGTTAGTGGAAGTGGCAGATGGTACCAGCTATTGAATGTGTTGCTGACACCATCGATTTACTTAAAAAAAAAAAAAAAAAAATTAGTAGTTGCAGATATTTACATAGGATGATTCTGTGCTGTTTTACTTTAAGTTGAGAAGGAGTCATATAAAGTAAGTGAAAATAATTACTTTTACTAGCTTTTTTTTTTTTTTTTTCCCCTAGTTTGCCCAGCTGGCTGGAAACCTGGCAGTGAAACAGTAAGTAACTCTTTATATTTAAATCCTCATACTGTTAGGTAACACCTAGCAATCATTTTCATTAAAGCAAAACACAAAATGGTTGCAACATTCAGCGAGGTGATAGGAAGGTTCAGTGATAGTGAATTTTATTAAGAGTGTTTCAAGTATTAGTAAACTCAGAGCTTTTGGATAACTGCCTATTTTGTATGAAATAACTGGGGTGATAGGTCAGCCAGGGAGTATTCAAGTTCCGCTAACCACATGTGAACAGCCCTTGACCACAGATGGCTCGCTGCTCGAGGGGATTTTGGTTTATACACATGGAAGTGGAAATGACAGGGAAGGGTCCTGTCACCTCAGCTATTGGTGCACATAAGAATGAGGTGCCCTGGAGCCTTGGGTGAGGGTCCTGAGTTTTACACATCTGTAAGGGACAAGTTGGATATTAAGATTTTAAGACGAAAGAGGGCCAGCTGGCCTAGCAAATACCATTGGAAGTTCTGATCTTCATAATTAAATTAAAAATCTAACTTCAGATTGTTTACTGCACTTCTAAAAACCAGTCTTACTACTTTTCTTCTGAAAATTAGTCTTATTATGCTAAGATTAAGTCAAATTTTACTCCTGTAAAGTGCCGAAGTAAAGGCATAAGCTACTTCTCTGTAGAAAAAAATTGCAGATGACTTAGAGTAGTTAAAACGCACTTGCATGAAGGTACCCTGCCTTCTAAAATGATTTGATTTGATTAGATCAAACCAGAGGAAGCCATGAGAGTGTGGTGGCCAAGGGAAGAACTGTAAGTAAATTCTAAAGCATTCGATTGCCAGCGTTAACTTTTCCCTTGCTGTTGGGGTAAGCAACATGGATGTACCTGCTTTGGGGTGTATGGGCTCTTCCTTTGGTAGCCTGCACTCTCTCTTCCACTGCCTGGGCCTCTCTGCTCTCAGGCATTTACAACAATAAACAGCAACCTAGGCTCAGGCCAACCAACATGTAACCACAGGTGTTGCGGGTGGGTTGGCCTGAACACCACATTGTGAAGTATGGTGGTGTTCTGGTTTTATAGTGCAGCAATATCTGTGTGATTGTGAACCTTTTCTTCTTCTTTCTTTCACAGATAATTCCTGATCCCGCTGGGAAACTGAAGTATTTCGATAAGCTAAACTGAGGCTTACTTCTGTTGAATTCCATAGGTCACGTTCAGCTTTGACAATAAAATTTCATTAATTTTGTTACTTACTTGGATTTGAGTAATGCATAACCATAGTGGACCCCTCTAGCTCCAGGTGCTTAAAGATGTGCTTGACCAGCTCCTTAGTTAGCAGAGGATAGTGTCATGAAATACATTTAAACATGTTTACCCAGACAGTGTTGCTTAGATGCTTGTTTTTCCCCCAGACATCCTTTCCTTGGCATCTACAGCTTAGATTCATAGGTTTTGCTACTGATAGAAATGAAGCAATCTGTAAAGTCCCATCTGCTTGGTCATGTCCTAGGAGCTACAGATGGCAAACAGCAGCTTGGTTATGGTTCACTAGAACTACTAGGCGTAGCCTGAAGCCAAAAGGGCAGTTATGGCCGCTGAATTAAATTTCTAGTTTGTCCAGAGTTGGAAAACAGTTAATACTTTAAGCTATTGACATAGCTGCGCTACATTAGCTGGTACAGCTGCTCTAGAAAAGACAACTGTGTCGGCTCATGTAATGCAAGAATTGAACCTGTGACTCTTTTTCCTCATATATTTGTAGTTAACATCCTGATGAGATCCATTAGGAAAGTTGAGGAAGAAAAAGACTGGATGAAAAAATCATACAGTCCACAGCTGGCAAAGACAAATACAAGCTTCAATCAGATTCACAGTGAAGACGAAACACTGAGGCAGCAGTGGAAGTAAACTTGCCTGTTCCATATGCATGTTACTAGTAGATACCTTTTGCTTGAAGTAGAGGTTTCCATGGTTAAAATAACTGCATACATTTTATGCACAGATGTAGAATCAGCACCTTCAAATAAGCTCCAGCAGGGTAAAAAAGGTCCTTTAAAACTTTCGGCCACAAATAAAAGTGACCTAAAGAAAGGAGCACCCATCAGCATGCCTCCCTGAAATCCCCCCTGCGCTGGGCAGGCAGAGCCAGGCCCGAAATACAAACCCCTCACAAGTAATGGTGTGCTGAGTTCAGGCTAGGAGCCTGGCCTGGGCCTATTTACAGGCCTCTGAAAGAACTCCATGCAAGTCAGATGTGTGAATCTGCCATTTTGAGCTTGTCTTCAAATGACAAAATATAAAATTCTCAGGGCTCCAACTTCTTCCCTAGTTGATCTAAGCTCCCTTCTGAGCCCAGACTAAATGCTCCTCCATTGCACACTGACCACTTAGGTCTGACCAGCCCTTCAGTAAAGAGGCTCCTGAACCCGCGTTGTGGAGGGCGTGCTGGAGGTGAGCGACTGCAAAGCAAGTGCTAGCAGCGAGCCCGCCTGCCTTCGGTTCCCACGGCTGTTTTAGGCAGATTATCCCAGCCGAGGAAGAAAAACCACCTGAAGGGGTCCCTGGAGGTGAAAGCCCCCCTGCAAGCACAGAGCAGGGCTCCAGGGGCAACCTGGAGCACCGGCCGATGGTACCCAAATCACCCACTCTTGCACTGAGAAACTGCAGCCTCTGCCCACCATAGCCCGCGCCCTGGCCTTGTCAAGGTGCACAGCCCCATTGCTTGTACTGCTGTAAGACACAGTTCTCTGGCAGCAGCACCGAAAGCCTGAGGTGGCCTGCTGGGGCCCTTCTACCACCCAGAAGGGCCCAGAAAGCACCACAGTGGGGATCTACACAGCCTCTGCCCCAGAGAGCCTCCCCGCCGGAGAGCCTCCCCCGTGGGGGGTCCCTAGCCCAAGCCGAAATACTCGCTCACACACCCGCTGCAAAATCTGGTCAGAGGAGCGCCGGCAATCAGAGCTGCTCACCAACAGATACTCACAAAGTATGAAGAGAACACCCAGGAAAACCAATGGAATGTGCCGGATTTCACATTTCCTGAACCCAAACCCTCCCGCACTGGCCAGTGCTTGCCCCACTTGGGCAGCTTCCTTCCTGCAGTGCTAAACATCGCCTCTTAGCTGCAAAGGAAGCACGAGAATGGGGGGAGGGATTATGAAAAGCTGTGGCAGTACTTTTATCAAATTATTTTTAATCATTTTATTTCTGACACAGAAAAATAGTGACATTTACTTCCTACTACAGACCCACAGGCAGTTAGGCAGGTATATTTGCTATAAACAAAAATATTCACTACCAATCCACTTAGCTTTGCATGGTAATAGTTAGTCACTCTACAGCAGTGAGGGAATGGTCATTAAGTTGCAATATAAGCCTAAATTAATAATTACCAGGTTAAAATATTTTAATTCTGTACATGAAACTTAAGAAAACCAAATTTTCTCTCACTCATGAAGGCACACAGAGATGTTCATAAACAACTTTCCTCAAACACAGGCATCCTTAAGCCAGACTCAGAGAGGGAGCCAGCTTGGAGTTACCTTCCAAGATTAAAAGTACATGACCATAGATTCTATATATTTCTTTTTATTTCTATACATAGTTTGCATAATTTTATATTATAGAAATATATGTATATACACACATACACGTATTCTGTAGGGCTGTATATACATTTCTGTAGTTAAATGTGATTGTTATACATTCTTGAGATAGTATGAACGTTAAAAATACACATCCTTTAAACATCTTCATTTGCTGAACTCCCTTTCTTCCCTGTGTCCAGGGAGTTACAACATGCTTTCCTCCCCACTATGTTATCCTCTTTTCCGCCTCTCCAGCTACTTTCCAACAGGTAACTTTATTGATTATGATAAAATCAGTTTTAAATATAACTGAGCAGGAGCAGAGGAAGAATTTGTCACTCACTTAACTTACAACTGTTATGCAGAAGTGACCCATGTAGGGCCACTGGGCCAAGGCTAAAAAAAGTCAGCAATAAGAGTCAATTCTGAAACACAACTTCTGACTTTGAGCACCCCACAGTGACACACACAGCTAGGACCGAAGAAGCGGGGCTTGAATTTCAGTCATTGATTTGTGTGACCAGTCAGATGTACTCAACTTCCAAAGAGTTGTAGAGCATGAAGAGGAAGAAAACATCAAATACACACAAAACACATGCCCAGTTTCAAAAGCATTAAAGGAAAAGATTGTAAGATCGGTAAGACCTTAAGATTGCAAGATCTGTAAGGGCTGCACCAGCAGCAGTGTGCCTCAAGAGAGGCACCTGATACAAGGGAACTGGCCCCCCCTGCAGCGCAGGTTGTGCCACGAACCTCGCGCTGCCATTCTGGCGCCAGGGGAAGCTGCTCATTATCAATTTCACTAACCTCCCTACTCTGACACAAAATCTCACCACACTGCTCAGTGCATATCAGCCTGTTTCATGCATCCTTGATGAGTCGCACCAAATCTACCCCCTGCTTCCCCATTTTGGGCATCTGAAGCATACAAAGGACAGTGAGTTTATTCTCCAGCACTATGGGTGCTGGAAAATCCCCACATGAGGGTTCCTCCACTTAACCTACCACTGAGCCCTGCTGCAGTTGTTTGAGTGTCTTGGTTTCACAGAATGCAAGTTTTGATTTGTAGGTATCAGAGAAGTGATTTTGTGACCATCCTTCAGAGATAAACTTGGCAACCTCTAAAGCAGTGCAATACTCCATTAGAGTCTAGCTCTACACAGAGGTGGGAAGAGCCTTCTCTCACCATTCAGCAGCTCACCTGGCAGCTGCTCCCTGGAACCCTGACCCTGCATTTATCAAATACAACCATTACCATTTTAGCAGCATTGTCCTTTCTCTGTTCTCAAACCCAAACAACCCAATTCCCAATCTCAATCGGATCTCTGCAGACTATCAGCAATAATGCATTCAGGAACATGTTCAGGAGCAGTTATAGCAACAAGCAAACAAGCAAAATCCTCCAAGTCTTTTACAAGAGGCTAGCAGGACTCTCCCAGTGCATAACAGCCCATCTGGCCATTTTCTTTCTTTACAAAACCCAGCTTCCTCCCCAGGGAACAGGAAAGTATCCAAAACAGAAGCTGCAACAACCCTATAAAACCCCAGCTGGTGGAAAATGCCTGCTTGCCTACACACACACACTCACATTGCGGACGCACTCCAGTAATGCATGAGCTTCGGCTGCTGTCCAGAAAACGAGACCCCAAACTCAATTTATGCACTAATGTAGGTCAAAATGGCTTCATCTGTGTTTATCTACTATTTTTCTGATAAAACCTCTACCCTTCATCAGAGAAGCACAGAGGAACTATCAAGGGAAATAAGGCAGATGGTGACAAGACAGCAAAGGTGACAATGAGATCTCTAAAAGCAGCCAGGCAGAAGTTCTTTAAAGATTAAGACTGATTTTTTTGCAGTCTTTTTTTCCTAAAAATAATCTGCATCAAAGTAGATTTCTAAGGGAAAAAAAAAAAAAAAAAAAAAAAGCTAGTAGCAGAGACTAAGAAATCTACTTACACGTATAGGCAAATACATAAATAGTTCTAAAAAAGAAACTTTTTTTGGCAGCTGTCTGGTAGTGATCCGTGGCGCCTGTTCTTTCGGAGAGGGCAGGCGGCTTGGTGGCTGCTGTGCTGCAGTTGCAGCGTTCGGTGCCTCTCAGATTTCTCTTAAGGTTGCAGCAAAGTGTCGCTTCCCATCTAAATACAACATGGACTCTGAAAGAACGTGAGCAGAATGTACTATTAACTTAGTAGCAATACTGGGCAGCTACACAGAGTGGCAGTATTAAAGAGCAATCCAAAATGCATGTCATCTAAACATGCAGTACATGCACTCTGCTATGAAATGCAGTTATTCAAATATCAACAGGTCATCTATCAAAATAAACACTGTTTCATTATAAAAAGAAATAAAATAGCTTTTTTTTTTTTCCATAGAGTTAAAACTAAAATTCACTAGTTGCATATACTTGCCTCCATATGTTTTGGGGACAACCCGTGGGACCTCCTTTTCTGATATAAATGTAAAATGGAAGATATTAGTTGTATGATGTTCTCTGGTATCTGCATCAAAAACCTCACTGTGTACTCGAACCTGGATATAGTTTTTTTCTGTGTAACAAACCTATAGGATTAAGATATGACATAAAATTAGTAATTCACCATTGACACTGGAAAACTGAAAGAGGCTTTGTTTTTACTGCCAAACAGCAGAAGTCAGATTCTCTCATAATGCCCTGTTCATTATTGGTGATTAAGAGGAATAATACAAATACAAATAATACAAGTTTTTCTGCTCTTCAAAAATATATTAGCTCCTACCTGTGCAGAAAGCAGTAGCAAGGAACCAACTTCAACCGGTCTCTGAAACATTATATCATCAACAGATACGATAAACGGTCTGGAACCCCTGAGCAAGAAAAAGAAAAATTTGCTCTCAAGAAAAACTAGGGTGCTTGGATAAACTGAAGCTATTTTACTGCCATCCTTTTAATGAGGTATTTTAGAAAGTTTTGCTTGCTAAAGTTTAGAAAGAATTGCTGAAGAGCTATACCCTTGCCCTGGACAAAAATAAGTGCAGGAAACTTCTACACATACAAGTACACACTCCTTCAGGAGACACAAGGCACTGCTAACTGTTTTCTCTCATCATTCTATCAGGCTATGCACACGCTCACCAATAAATCAGACAGATCTCTGCTGGGTAATGACCTCAGTCATATTTTCTAAGAACAGGCACTTTTTAGAAGTTGATTCATTTAGAAGTTCATTCCTCTTGTGTATATAATGAGAGGATGCAGTATCTGTTCAAATGTTTATTTTTATATCTAGAAAAGAAACACATCTTTAGAGGTCTATCTCAGTAGCTTGAAAAGACAAAACAAAGAGGATATATTTCCTGTCTTACATGTGATATTTAAAAACCAAGCTCAAAGGAGCCAGATACAAGTCTCTCAGTTAAAAGTGAGAAGGGCACAGTCTAAGCACAGTACTGCTGTGTCCTGCCACATACAGTCAAACACCTAGGTCCCTTCTAGGTGGACTTGGGTTGCTTAGCTTGTTTTTGACCTATGAATGCATGCAGCATATTCTGGATCATATAAATATTGCAAGTCTGCAACTCACCCACAGCTGCAGGCAGTTGCCCACCCCAGCTCAAAGGCCTTCCTCATGAGAAAACCCCCAAAGATCCTGTTGAAGATGTTCCGTTCCTACATGTAGAAACACCATCAGCACACTGCTATAAAACATACATTCCTCCCCAAATATTGTGTTGAATTCAGCCTAGCACTCTGCACTTTTGTTGACAGAATTTAACAAAACATGCAGCATCTGAATATACAGAGCGCTACTGAAAAATATATACAGACATCTAAAAGGATGAAGCAGGTTCACAGATTCATGTGACAATGTAAGACCGCAACTCAAAAATGTGTCATCAGCCATATGTGTGGAGCATACAGGCAGGTATTTCTTTACACAAAATGAGTACTATAATAATAAAATAAAGCAGTGAAAAATCTTTTTTTTCAGTGTTATCCATATAGATAATAAGAAAATGGTAACAGAAACTTAGGTCTAAATAGGTAAGGAGGACAGAAGAACCTAATCAAAATAAAGGATTCACTAATCTTAAAAGATAATTCTTAACTTAATAATTGTTTTTGTAATTCATTAATATGTTTCAATATAATATACCTGAGGGTGGCAGATCTGTAGGCTCTTCAGCTTTGCATCTTCCATCCACACTGAATTGGGTGGTAATATACGACTCCGGAAACTTACTGTCCTATGGAAGAGGCAATCAACTTAATAACTCATGTTAGCAAAATTTAGCAAGTCCAAAATACACACACAGGAAAAGTGGGCACTAAAAAAAAAAAAGCTATTCCAACAGACCCTGAAGCCTCACCTAAAGAGGTATTTGGATTTGTTACTCTAAACATATTGCCTGCACTTCTATCTCTCAAATATTTGTGCTAATCCTCAAGCTTATGTGAACAGTAGGAAAGGTGCATGAAAGAAGAGATGATCCCAAAAGCACACGCTTACTTTTCCAGAAAAGCCTCACACTATTAGTCATAATATGAATTAAAAGCACACAATAAGTTAACAGAGTAATTCAACATCAGAGAGACAGACAGTTTGAAGTTTTCAGACCCAGACAGAGTGTAGACAAAATACATTTGCCAATTCAAGTGGAAGGAGTGTAATACTTTGTAAACGGCCAATATCAACTACGTAACGTTAGTAAGTTAAAGAAATCCTTTGTTATCCACACTAATGTTATTAGGCATGGCTCTACCACCCCTGGCACTAGAAGATTTCACAGAAATTTCATCTGGAGAAGTATGTCAACACTGGTCTTCCTCCGGAAATGTTTCTAGGTGTTTATATTTAAAACACATTGCAAAGTTACCTGATCAAAACACGACCCTCATTTTTTTTTCTCTCCTAGATAGCAGGGCAGAAAATCCTTATATGATTTTAATATTTAACTTTTAATATGACTCCAGAAAAGAGCTTCATTCCCCACTCAGCTAAACATCATTAACCTCCTCTCTAAAGATTCTTCCAAACAGCTTGCTCAGAAGCACATTGTGCTAACAGTTCACTTTTATCATCCTTGCACATCTAACACTCTCGGATGTGAGAAGAAACTTTTGAGACATAAATGTCACATTAAGCAGAGTATCTGTGCTTCAAGTAGAGCACCCAAGAATTTAAATATTGAAATAGGGAAAACAAATGTCTATGTATCTTCCGCTCTGCAGCTCAAAAGGCAAGTTACTTTTCCCTCCCACAAGACTTCAGTCTCTGCCACCCCTCTCTTTCTTGCCTTGAGTCCAGTGTATTAAGGAATATGTCATGAACAATGTTTCTTTCTTCTGCAGTGGGAGCCATTTTCAGTAAGGAGGCAGTGCTGAAGTCAATCCTCTTTGTCTTATTAACTAAGCAAAAAAAAAAAAAATCAAGTCAGAGTTCAAAGCCAAAAATAATTCATTTGTCTCTCAGAATTTTAACCTGGAACTATCTGTCTCCTTCCCTCTTTATTTTCCCAGAAGTTAAAGAATAAGGCTCACAGTACATCTTTAAGACTTGGACTCAAACAGGAATTTGGCTCTAGAATTGACAATATCAATGAAAAACACGGCAGAAACCCACCATTACCCCTCAGTGTGGGTAATGGTGATGACCCCTTACACATACACTTTGATATCTACCTACCCCTCCAATGGGGTCACTTGCATGCCCCTTCAAAGTACACCAAAAGTGCCCTTCCTTGTCAGCTTAGCCAAAAATTTCCAAGAATGTGGTATCAAGCTTTTAAATCCTTTCATCTCTATCCACATTGACACACGAGACACAACAAAACATCTTATTTTAAATATATTAGGAGCATCTATTAGTAGCAGAACTTCTAAAGTCTACTTTCTAGCTACTAAATTGAAATACTGCCAGGAAATATAACATACATTCCCCTTGCTTGAAGATTTCCTCCTCCTCCGGGGTCTCAGGAATTAGTGGATTAACAAATGCTGGCCTATGGATAGAAATCTGTCCTATAAATACTGCATTATAACATTTTTAGTTACATACACATTACAGGATGAAAAGACAGTCTTCAGGTACCTTAGAAATAGATTTCATAATTTGGCTGCTGTCAAATGAATATCATATCAATCCTAATTCTGAAGAGTGAGGTAAGAGACCAACCACTATCTAGTATCATTAAGAAACAGTAACCACATATGCAGTGGTATATGTGTTTCTTAGAGAGCCAAAACCATAAATTTAAGTTATACTGAACATCACCCAAGCAGAGAGCTATTTAGGAACACATCAAAAGAAGATGTGATGATCTAGAACAGACCAAATACCAAACTTGAATGGCAAAACAAAATGCCTTCAGGAATAGAAAAAGCACAGTGCTTGAGGTAGTAAGTGTTCTTATAACCTTAACATTCCCATGATAGGCTTATCAACAGCCAAAAGCTGTTTACCATGTGTCACACTTACAAAAGAGAATGATAGGAGGCTGCCTGGAGTGCCAATTCACTTGCTTATATTACCGCACAAATGAACCCACTCTAACAATTATATAAAATTTGACTCTCTGTTCACAAGGCAACTGCTTATTTTCAAGTGTCACTCTTCCCAACACTTTCTACATACTATTTTCATGTCTTAGCAGTTCACATTTAACCCTGAACCCTTACTCAGGTCATCAGTAAGAAGCACACAGAGGCACTGCTTGCCCGGAAGAGCCTGCTCTCTTTCCTGCTTTGCCAGAACTTTGTTTGAGGAACGGCTGAGACCTCCTGACTCCTGCTTAGCTCATATTCCCTCTGCCCAGCTCAGGAGATGGCAATATCAGCTCTTCTGCCCATGCTCCAAGCTGCTGGAATGCATGTTTGCTGCAGCTCAAAGCCAAACATCCACATTTCTGTAGTGCTGACACAACCTAGTTTGCCTTGTACCTCTCTGCAATGTCTTCAACTAACACAAGCATGCTTCTAAGGTGGATAGAAGTCTTCCAAAATGCAGCTGGCTTTCGCCATCTGACTTGGAAAAAAAGCTGTGAAGTTTGTATTTAGAACATGGTTCCAGACAGAAATGCCCTGAGCTGCCCATTTGTAAAGCAGGATAAGAATTCTGTTTTGGGGAGTTGCTAGGAGTTATCATCATTTGTTTTGCTGCATTAGTCAGTCTGCTAGCACAATTATATCAATTTGAAGTAATTTTTTTTGCAAAACACTGTGTTTCCTCAAAATGGGTTTAAGAAAAAATAAATTTATTTTAAAGTATATTGTGAATGAATATGTTAACGGAACCTAGAAATATCTCAAACCTGAGAGAAACCATGCTAATAACTACTTTTATTACTATCAGGAGAAAATAATTATGTCAAGCAAAAACCCCTTCATTAAACACATGCCCCTTCATTAAATGCGAGCAACTGTTTAAACTAGTTAGAAACAGAATGTGGTTTATGGCTTTTTGAACACTTTGGATGGAGGTAAGCTGATTTTTAATTGTGTTGGAGTCATGCAAACCAGAACCGAAACTAAGCAGTTTGTTCATTACATGACTAGGCATTAGAAAAAGGGAAAATTGAAAAATAAGGTAATTATTTCTTGCAATTCTGTGAAAATACTTAGCAATCCCACATTAGTTACATAGCATGTTTCAGGCTGACAAGTCATTCTAACGACATCTACTACATTTTCTATTTAAAGAGATTTTCTATTAAGATTATATCAAGGATTACTGAACCATTCAGCCTCAACCTTTCCATTCCTTAGGACAGGAAATCAGTCAACTCTAACTAGTACTACAGAATGCAAGTGAGTTTCTAGCCAATTCATTAAATTCCATTTTCATCAGGCCAGTCATTCAAGCACAAGGATAAATCTAGTAAAGAAAAGGATCAAATCCCAAGACTTACAGCAATTCTTCGTGTTATTTAACTGCTGAATGCAATGCTCTAAAGCTTATCCCAGAAAAATAAAAAGAAATTAGAGGGACATTTGGCCAAGGGTAAACATTGAATGTATTATTTATCTGTAACTGACACTACATAGTTTCTACACATACATAGTAAGCTACCAAAGCTACCACTTTTGCCAGTTTCACTGTAGCAGGAATCTGATATCCTTCTCTCCTACAAATTACCGTTTATTTTCGGGATCCCGGGCCACCATGACAAAGGTTGCATCTAACACAGGGCTGTAGTCACCATCATGTAGCTAAAAGAAACAGGAAACAATTATGTTCTTACACTCTAAAACTGTAGTCATGCTTTGCAAACTAACCAGGGGACATGAACCTTGCAATCACACTGTAAATCTAAAACAAAGAAATGCTAATTACTTACTAGTTTCATCTAGAAAATCATATTAATTCTAAAAGGACTGACTTACCCTTTATTCTGAGAAGTGCAACAACTACTGTTTGTTGCTAATAACAAATTGCCAGCACTGGAAGTTCAGACAACAAAGGTGTAACCTTATCTGCTGCATTAGATACTTCACCGCAGGAGACGCACTGCATCATTAAATATTTATCTGAGTGCTTATCTGAATTGCACTCAGTAATATTTAAGTAATTAAGTATACTTAAGTAAGCATATATAAAGTAATACAGTACAAACAATTAAACATTTACACTATATTTGCATTACTCTAAATACAAAACAGAAAAATTAGCAACAAAGGATCTTGTTGATCCTAGACCATCAACACTCACCTTGGTCTTCAAATACTACAGCTGTTTCAAGCCCTTCAAGACAGTCCTCCTAAAAAAATGTAACTTAGGCTGCTAGCACCATCATTCAGAATGCTTTCTGAAGCACCTCAGAGTGTAAGGCAGAGCTGGATGCTTGGAGATGGAGAGAAATCACAGGAACTAACCTGTAACATGTGCATCTTCACTTCCATTGAGGTCCTCCCAACCCAGGAAACGTTGCCAGTGAATTTGATGTCACAGTCTGGATATATGATCTTTTTGCACAGATCTGTAAAACAAACATTAGAGATGACTGAATAGATAATCCAGTCTTTCTATATTAGATGTGAGTGATCTAAGGCTTGTTTTCTGTAAGTGACAACACACACAAAGTAACCCAGAAAAGAAGACAGTCATTGCAAAGGGACCACAGTCTAGACCTGGAGGAAGAAGTAGGCCCATTAGTGGCAGATGGGATGGCAGACCCACACAGATGCTCAGCTGAACACGTGCCATAAGCAAAGTCTAATTCTATCACAAGAAACACTGCTCAGTACCCAAGAGACTCACTTGCTAATACAACACTGAATCCACAAGCGCCAGAAGAGCAAAATCTCATATTTTGAAAGGACAGGCAACCTGAAATATTAGTGAAATATCTCCAAAGCCCTCTTCCCTCCTCTCCCCCTTCCAAAAAGGCCAAAGCAACAATAAGCCAAAGCAAATATACAGTAAACTAAAAAAGAAATCCTTAGTAAGAGCCATGCAGGAGCAACAGCTGCAGAAAGACCTGGGGCTCAGACCAAGAGATGAAATCATTTCTGCTCATCAAAATGCCACTTACTGATTTTATCCACCAGGGCTGTAACTATTGATAAGGGAGACCTGGGCTGTGCTTCCTGCTTCGTGTGAGTGTAGCAAATGAGAACTGTGGAGAGATGGAAGAGAGAGACAGCTTTCAGTTCTGCTGCATTTTACCAAAAACGTGAGTAAAGCTTTATCAAAGCCATCCCCAGGAAACATGAGAGGTATGTGCACAACACAAACAGCAGCCTACAGGGGTGCAGAAGAATTCTACATTTTCAGTTTTGTCATTCCTGTGATTGTCATAAAGAAAACTGTGATTCAGCAGCTGTCTAGACTATATGCCTCCTGTTTACTTACTACAAAGGAAAACTGTGCTTAGTACTTTACCTCAACTAATCAGTCCACTCCTCCCTATCCTATATACTCTCTTCCCTTTATCCTCATTTGTCTTGGATCCCTGATTCCCCTCCAACCTCCTACTCTGACTTTGTGTAGGTTGGTCAAGGATACTTGTTACCTGAAGACTTATTTTCAAATATTGAATCCTTTTAAGAGGAGCAGATTAGATAAGATATGATTTATTGACATGAAAGCACAGTCAGGTATTTATTACACTATAATTACTACTAGCCAAATCATTACTTAATCAGCTCTGCTCACAAAAAGAAAACAAACGCCTTCAAGTGCTTAAAGTTTTGGATTGTTTTTCAACTGAAAGATCATCTGACTTGATTTGAAATAGCTCTCTATGCAATTTTCTCTGACTTAGAACTCAATACAAACTCACAGTCTAGGCATACTCCTCAATAAAATATTCTTGTAGCTGGTCCTTTACAAAACTGGACAGAGGCAAGGAGTTAAAGCTATAAAGAGCCATTTTACATGGGGTTATTTTTTAATCACCTTTTCTTTCAGCACCTGTACCTCGTCCCCAGTCCCTGCTTAGACGTAGCGCTTTGATGTGATCCTCTCTCTGAAGAAACAGGGTACCATCCCAAACACTACTCAAACTCAAATTGCCTGTATTATTCATGCATGCATTTCAAGAGACAGACACTTACCTCCTAAACTGTCAAGGTCTTCAAGAATTCTTCCAAACCTGTAATATATGTTTTTCATCAATACCTACATTGATAATACATAGAATTTAACACTTTTATGTATACGTAACATACTTGCTTTGTTACCTGACACTATTGTGTACGTTCAGATACTTCTCTCTTATTTCAGGTTGACTTCCTAGAGGTAGGATAACTTCTAAGTAGCTATCTTTCATTCTCCTGGGAGGAAGATCCTCCTGCCGTTTTGCCAGCAAAGTATGAAGAGCTTTTCTTTCTTGCATTGCTTGCACATGATCCCTAATAGGAGAAGAAAAACACCATTTAAGGCAGGACAACAAAACTGAAATCCTATCTAAAAGATGCCACAGTGAAAATGACTACAATGAAACAAAGACAAAAATAGCAACAGCAACTGTGCCTTGAAAAGAAAGCAAAAAGCATATAATGAATTAGCTTTGTCATGTAAGACTACTGTAGAAAAGTTTTTAATAAAAGATTTATTGTATGAGTGTTAATCATATACTTCACACTAATAAGACAAAGTTTATCCAATCCTGAACAACAGCAAAATGTTTTCCCTTGAAAACAAAATAAATAAATCTAATTACATACAATTTAACCTACCAGTTTTTATGTAGTCATGTCTTCTGTAGCTTCTACACCCCAAAACATTTTGCCAGTTTTACAGGTCTGATTTCCAGCTTCTAATCCCTCCCAAGCAAACAAAGGAGACACACTGCTGGCTGGTACCGGCCAAAGCAATATCTCATCTGCTAAGACTTGTTATCACCTTCAGATGACATTCCCCTTTACTGCATCAGTTCACACAGCACGCAGCTGATGAGGAAATTAAAAGAAAGGGGAAATGAACTTTCCCATTTCCCTCTCTTTCTGCCCACTCCTCTAACTACTAAGCAGTTGGGGAAAGTAACCATACAACAAAGGAGAGATGACCCTTTCAGAGAGTGCTTTTCTAGATCCAGTGAGTCCAGAGAGGTTACAGCCTTAAAAAGGGAGAGGACAGCTTATCCCCTCCTTCCTCCCAATTGGCCAGCTCAGTTCTTTCCAGGTGTCTCTGTTATGTAAAAATCCTGCTCACCGTCTCCAACCTCTTCCTTGAAACTTCCCTCCCTTAAAAGTGCAATCTGACTGAAGACAGCAAATATTTGCTAACATGCCTAGAATCAACAGCAAAGCGTTAATAATCCGAGGGTTAGATGTGCAGGACTTGAGGTACAAAGCAAGAAAGCGCACAGGAGGATGAACCAATTTCATGGAGTGAATAAAGGCACTAAGCACTATGTAAGGAAACTTAATTTTAAGCTTGTAGTGGATGTGTACCATGCACTCAGGAGAACAGGCTGCACTACTGTGATTCGCGTGCCGTGGCTTCACAGAGCCACTTAAAAAGCAATCTATAAGAAAATAACAGGAAATAAACTTTTCAAAAACAAAATTTATCTCAAAGTTTTCATTTTGAATGCATTCTGGATATTAGCCATATTTTAAGACAATGATTTTACTGGCTTTGGTTTTACTTCAGCAGAGGAGGGGTAACAAAGGAAGCACATTTCCACATATAAACCCTCTTTTCTGTTGAATAAATTTGGGCAGAATGTGAATAATCCATAATCAAAGAACACAGAGGTTTACAGAAAATTTCAAGAGTACTTTATTGTTTAGAAATGAATGTCTGAGCAATATGAATATAAAACATTGCAGAGTTCAGACAAGATGAAATGATGGCTCCCTACACGAGAGGCATTTTTTTGAAGATATGACACTGTATAGGCATGGAATCAAATGTGATGCATCTTCTACACTTTCTCAGTTTCTAAAATCTTTCAGTGAAAGGTTCAGGAGAAATAGAGATCAAATCCAAATTTTGTCTAGACATATTAAAATTAAAAAAAAAAAAAAAGGTAAAAATCAAACTATGTTCTGTTTTCACCAGTCCCTTCCCGACTCCTCTGAAGTCAACAGCAGAGCTCCTCTTCACTTCAGCATCACAATGTACTCTTCAACATACAGACACATTGGGCTCAAGGCAAATATATTTTTCAACAAATAAATACTTTTCAACACTTCACCTAGGTGTTCACCTAATAACAATTCTAGGTATTTGAGAAATTATATTATTTGTTTCTGAATGCCTAAAATCCTTCTTAGCCTATGGTGAGATCTAGTATAAACTCATTCACCCTATGAATCAGTCATCAAACTGGACTCGCAGTAAAAATTTACAGGTCTTCTTACACAGACTTCTGCATGTGTTACTCCTAATGATTTCAACACAGGTCAAACTACTCCATAACCTAGATCCAATAGCTTTATTTAGAAATACCTCCTATCCACAGTAAGACTCACTGCACTGTATCAGTAAACGGGAATGGATTCATTCTTAACTATGCAAGTACAGAAACAGAGAATGCAGAAGCAAAATCATTCTTTTTAATGCAAAATGCCACTAATCCTTATTGGAGAAATCATAACCCAACGTTTCATTTTAGTAAACTTAAAGGTCCATGGTACTCTTCTAACCTGCATCTTTCCTCACAGTAGTCCACATGTCTGTGTATCTGGCCCTCACAGCCCACATTTAGTTCCCACTTCAGCCCCCTCTCAAGCTAGGTTTTTTGGGTCCTTAGTCATCATGTGGTCCAAGGTCCAAGGTCCTAGCTGCTCTCTCTGCACATAACAATTCTCTGTCACTCTGTCCTACAAGAGGATCTCAAAATCCACCTGACTGGTGTCTTCCAAATTTCCCTATAGATTAAGAGTATCATCCTCAAAAATGCCCAGCTATGGGCTCCCCAGCTTTACTTCTTCAGTGTTGTTGAAGCATACAGGGCTCTGCAATCAACCTCCAACATCATTACTCTGCATTTTATATACCACTATTTATGTATATATAAGGAAAACACATTCCTTAAAAGTGAAAATATATATATTCACTATATATACACATGTGTGTGTATATGTGTGCATGCAGGGAAACATTGCTCTGGCGACCCCAGCTTCAGTCTCCTCTGCTATTACAGTGGGGGCAGTCAGGGAAAAGAAATAGATGGAAAGACTCCACTGGATCTGAGCCTTCTATGAGTTTCCGATCTTCAGGTGGCATTTCCATACAGCACTGCTCTTCCTCAGCTGGGCTGCAGGAATGGCTTTTATTTATTTAATTCTAAATCAATTTTAGAGCACTTGTCAACTGATCTATTGAAAATGTTAAGCCCCCTCATGTTTTGTTACTCGGAGAAAAATCAGCTTCCCAGACTGAGGCACTTGCTTTAGCATACCTATGGTCCTGGTCATACAGACCTAGTCAGAATGCCAAGACACATTAGACACTCAATCCAAGTGTACAGATATCTCTCCTCACTTCCTATCAGTGCACAAAGTGGGAAAAAACAGGTCAGCAAAGACATTCTAAGAACATCAACAGTTGATAATACAGCAAGAGAACCAATCAATCTGCAATACATAATTTCCGCAGACTGTTAAACTTACTTAGAAGTGGCAACATACAGAAGACCACAGTCAGCTCCAGCTTATGTAGCATAGAGCAGGGGGAAAAAAATAACCCAGAATGTGGACCACAGGAATTACATGTAAATTAAGCTACAATTAGGTTGCAGTGAAGAAGAAAAAAAATGTCTGAGATGCTCCTGATTAGAGGCAATAGTGATTCAAGGCTGACAATTTTATACCACCACATGGGTGCTGCCAGGCCATGCTTAAGTCAGTCTGGTTCATGCAGACCCAGTCCTGTTGCCTAGGAATCCAGTGTAGGATAAATCCACTACATGGATAATCTCCAACAGATAATGTTTTTGGTCAGATTCTACAGTTTTTCATTTTAAAAACTAATGCAAAGGAACCAAGAATATACATTTCCTTCTCTTGGCATTAAAGATAAACCTTCTAGCTGAGAAATCACAGAAGTCTGTGATACAGAGCGAATTGAAAAACCTTTGGTCTGCATTATTTTTTAAGCATTGGCCAGATGCTGTTTTTTCCCCTCCAAATAGCTAATGAACACTGTCAATCTCCACTACCACAACCCTGAGCTTCTCTGGATTTTACAAATAAAATAAAATACATTTAATGTAACTGTACCTCCAGTTGGTAGATGCTCCCACTATATCCCTCAATCTGCTTCGCACTGAAACAAACAAACAAACAAACAAAAAAATCAAAGCAAATCAAGCTTAGTTCTGCAAGTGGTAAACCTGAGTTTGCCTGGTGCAGAGAGACACAATCCTCATCCCAGAGCAGGAAAATTAAGCAGTCATGCAATTAGTGGCTTGAAAACAAAAGTTTGGCCAAATTCATTGATGTTGTTAGTAGGCATATCACAATAATGGGTTGAGTAACACCATTTTGTAGTGTATTGTGTACAGCCCAGACCACCAAGAGTGCTTTTAGAGTGTGCGTTAATGAGATCAAATGCCTGCAGTGCTAATTAACAACCAAAAAAAAGAAAAAAAACAGCAGATCAAGATTGAGGAATTTTGATGTGAAAATACTTTAGGATAAATACGAACAAACTGTGGGGTAACACAGATCTTAAAGTCATAAAAGAAAGATAAAAGGAAACAGCACAGCTGGGAGACAGGGACTGCTGAGAGCACTTTTTAATTACTCCTGCCCATAAAGGGCAGGTAATGGCAGGAATATGGCTCTTGCCCCCAAGGTTTCATATGGTTTCAGGACATCCCTGTACAATTGCTTCCAGTACTGCCTTCCACTATCACAATTAAATTAATACTAGCCCTGCAGAAGGTTTTCTTAATTTTCAAGAATGTGCAGAAGCAGTTATTCCACTCTTTGCTTGCACGGGTCTATCAAATGTGCTAAGATCTAGTCAAGCCTATCAGAGCACTTCATCCCTATTAGGCAGGTGAACATATGTCATTTACAAACATCTGAAAACACACAGCAACAGTAAACTCTTAAGTCCAAGAATGAAGAAAGTTGAGAATTGGATATCTTGCTTGCTTATGAAGTTTTTTTTTTTTTTTTTTTATAGACAGGGCTCAAATATTAAGGCAAAGTAGTTAGAGACACACCAAGGAAGGACTGGAGGGGAAAAAAAAAAAAAAAAAAAAAAAAGAGACTCATAATGAAACAGAAGAGAGGCTGCTGGTGACCCTTTCTATCTTTATGTTATTAGATACACTCAGGCTTTGCCACCTCCAAACTAAACAGGGGCGTGGAGTATTCCCTGTAGCCAGTAAGCTGTTGGTGAGCACTGCAGCTCACAAAGCCTGACTCCCTACAGACTAAAAACAGGCACCGTCCTCAGGCAGATTCTCTGTCCCTCAGCACAGTCACTTCAGCCCAAAGACAGTCAATCCTATTTACTACTCCTCATCTCAATGCCAGATATAGAAGTAAATGCTTGCCCGACTGAGACCATGTAAATTTCATTTTGTAATAAGAAACTAAAACTAAATCTAGTCTGTTTTATAGATACAATTTTTTTCTCTCTCTGGGGAAATGATACTGCTTTTCTACATTTTCCTTATTTTATAGGAGAATTTTAAGTAACTAGGCTCAATACATCATAAACTCTTTTCTTACATTACAACTGGTAAGTGTCTTAGATGTACAAAACAAGTACAGAAAATAGTTTTCACCCATACCATGTTGCAGCATTTCACAGAACCTCCTGGAACACTAATACCAAAATAACAGGACTTGCATTTATTTGCTGTAGCTTGTGCAATAACGGGATCTCAATGCAGCTGGACAAGCTAAGCGCATCCTCCAACAAGATCTGTACTACACTGTGCTGATGTCTCTGCAGACAGGTTCATTAAGACCACTAATATATATTTTACTGTTTTTGTCCAGACTTCAGCACAGAAGTTTGGAAGACTTGCTACAGGCTTCAGTGAAAGCTGCAGATATCCACTGCTTCTAAATAGCATATCCTTTTATTCAGATGTCTACAGAGAAGCTAAATACTGCAGGAATTGGTATGTAAGAGATTTTGCATCCCACAAGTCTCTTAAGAATGTGTTATCCAGCATGCCGTCAGGAATAGAGTGCTGACTGAGATCTAGCACAGAATCTCTACAAATAAGATCAGATCATTCACTTGTCATGGCCAACAACTTTACTGAAGAGGCTTTAAGCAAGTTGACAGAGAAGAATAACAGGTTTCCATTTTTCACGAGTGCTAAAGTAAGGCAAGAGAACAGCAAGGTAAGTTTGGTGCTATAGCAAATATTTAAATATATACAGATTACCACAACACACCATTATTCACATGAATGGGTGAGTGTCCTGTGGAGTAGAAAGTATAGGTTAGATTAACGATATCACTGTAAAAGAAAAAAGCCAATTATTTTTATTAAGGGGTAATGTATTAATCTGATCATTTCATTTACATAAATTCCACTTAATTATATGTACCTTTACTTCAGCCAGGAGCTGTAAGCATCCTGTCCCTTTCTCATTTCCAAGGTGGAGTCAGTGTCTTTATGATTTTAAGTGTGATGTCAAATGATTTAGTCCTTCAAGTGAATTAGATTCTTCACACTTGATTGAAGCCATCTTTACTGCTCATCTGTCTAGCTGCCATGTATAGTATCTGCCTCCTCTGTAATTCCAGTTAATTTCTCAATCACTGTGCTACCTTTTACTGCCTCTGTATTGCAATACAATTAATGACAATAACTCGGAACCTAGAGCTGCAAACACTTAACAGTGCGAGCAGTCCTAATACTTCACACATCAATGGGAACATCAGCATTGTGCTTTAGGGAAAGAATAATTGGGAGCATTTTTTAGGAAGCAGGACAAGAGTTATTTCAAGGCAAATCACTTAAGCCCTGCATAGCGTGCCTTTAGGAGAACCACAGGAGGTTCCCGTGGTTCTCCTCCATTCCTCCATAGAAGGAATGGTGTGAAAAGCCAATTAGCATTTGGCATTTTGTGAAAACATATGTAGCAAATAAAAGGAAAAAGAGCTTGCTTACATATCCTCAAAAGTTTGCATTGCATTTTTATTAGTTTTACAATCTTGGAAGAAGCTGTCAAATATTTACAGTAACTATAGTCCATAAAATAATAGTATTCTTCAGCAGCAAACCAGAATTAAGGCCAAGATGGCTTCATGACTTCAGTATTTTCGTTGTCCTTTCAGGTAGTATCCTTATAGAATGTCCAAATAAAATAGCTGGATAATATTTCTAATTATATAATATTTGGATGTTTGTAATTATGTAACGCTCTGTTATTTCTTTCCTTTAACTCCTAAATTACTATTTTTTAGAAATTATGAAAAAATCTCTATCTGCCCATGTCTCCTTTTCTCTTTTACTGGATTACTTGGGGCTTCTATTTAGAGAACAAACGGGAGCAGCTGACATCAGAAACAAGGAGAACTTGATGAAGGAATTATCTGTATCTAATTTTGGTCCTTTTCCTCCACTCCTTTCCTCAATGCATAAGTGAAGAACGCCAGAAAACCTTTTAACAAGCTTTTGAAAACGGAATATTATAATTTATGATTATTAGAACATCATTATGATTTATGATTATTAGAACATTAAAATAACATTTAGCACAAAATACTGCTGATAAGCACATTTTCACATGGCAGTGATGCCAATCTAATTAAAAGATTTTTCAGTATTTATGAAATGATACTGACACACTAAAATACCACAGTTCTGTAAGGCTTTATTTGAACTCAGCTAATCCATCTCTTGACCACATTCTCCAGCCTTCTTAGTACCTGCCTGTACTGTGTTGACTATCCATCCAGAGCCTCCTCAAGAATAAGTTCTTCCTCCAAGAAAAAAAAAAAAAAAAAGGCTTCTTCCAAGGCTAAGCATCCAGATTATCCCCTAAATCTGTAACTTCTATAATGTATTCATACTCATTGCTGTTGGTCTCAGTACTCATGCAATGATTTTCTGATATTTCCAAAATATTTATACTATGAATGAACAGTCAAAGGTATGGCCATTTTGCAATGTATTCATATTAACACATCAAAACAGCTCTGAAACAGCAAACTTCTCAGCAGCATTTCTAAATCTGGCAAAACACAGCCATTTACTTTACCTTCAGACATATCGGGAAGAGGGAGGGAGCCACTGGTCCCAGAAGTGAGCATCCTGGCCAGGACAGAAGAAAGCTTCTTCATGGTGCACAATCTACAGATACAGGGGAGGGATTTAGTGTCATGAAAATTACTGCCATGCAAATAAATTAGGATTTATTTTTACTAGCAGAGAGTGTTTCATAAATCCTACTCTTCATTTTCAGACTGCTTTTTAAAATCAGAACCAAATCAATGTTTGAAGTCAGCCAAAATTCAAACTGGCACTTGTCTCTATCCTAAAAGAGGAGGGAAAATGTTTCACCAGAATTAATTGTGCTCTGAGGCCACTATTCAGATATCCTGGGACAACAGCTTAGACTGAACAGCAGCTTTTACTCCATCCTAGCACAGACAGGATCTGTGGGCATCTAGCAAGATATCCATGACTATAAATGCAAACAACCTCACACACACACTGGTCTGCTGTATGTGCAGCAGGATATCACAAGGCTTCCAACTGAGCTAAGCATGATATTATTCTCCATGGTTATGCACTGCTCCAACTTAAAACTAGTCTAAAGTGCAGGACATAATCTGCTTAGATGCTCAGCAAAAAGCAGTAACAATGAAACCTTCAGACACTGTAATCCGCCCAGCAATTCACTAAACCTAAACCAGCTAGCAGCAAGTAAGGCTCCCTGCAGACAAAACTGTGGTGATATAAACAAGGCACAGGTGGTCTGCAAGAGTAACACCCCACACAGAAGCTTACAGTATTATCCTAAGAAGCAACATGTGTTGCCCACCCTTTAGTCTTCTGTAATGAAGACTGGAGTTTCTCCTTGGGGTGGGGAGCAGGAAAAAAGACATCCCCAGGCACCAGTGGAAAAGTAGGGCCTTACACATATCTCCACCTACATCTCCCTTATGAACATATTTACGCATACATATCATGTACATACAAGCTGCCTCTGCCTGCAGCTACATCAGGATTTCTTAAGATGGTGATGAATGAATTTGCACACACCTTAACCACCTCAGAGGCTAGCAGAGTTCCACGCACACTAGGGATCCCCTTGGCTGCAATTGTGAAACCTTCCCGTTAGGGATACAGCTTCCGGACCAAGCACGTCTCACAAGACTTCCAGTTTACCCCACCCTGCACTCCCACAGGGTCATAAAAGAAGCACACAAAAGCTAGAAATGCTTTCTCAAACCCGTGTTGCCAACTAATTAAAAAAAAAAAAAAGTTCCCTCCCTCCCAAGAGTGAGAGACAGAGGAATCACTGCATGGGCCAAAGGAGGGCACGGGTGCGTCCCTCCCAAGCCTTCCTTCTCCTCATATCCGCCCGATTACCGCCCTGCTGCTAGTGGCTCCCCACTCCCTACAGCCTGCTCAACACGTCATGGCAACCGCTTGAGAAGCGCATTATTTAATGTCTCCTGGAATGCGCGGGGGAGACCGTTAGGCAGAGGGGGAGCGCGGCGACCGTTACGCGGAGGAGAGGGAGCGCAGAGCCGCTGTCGGGCCCGGGACGGCGGCTCCCCCTGTCTGTCTGTCTGTCTGTCTCCCCCCGCGCTCGCCCGCCCGGCGGCGCGGGCCGCTCTC
>PTEX01000129.1:920526-957257 GCA_003342815.1 Eudromia elegans | reverse complement strand
GCGCTCCGTGCCGCGCTCCGCCGCGACCACGCCCGCCGCGGGCCCGCGGTCCTCCAGCACCATAGACGCGCGGCCGCGCCCTACGGGCCGCTCCCCCGGCGGGACGCGGCGCCCCGGGCCCGGCCCCGGGCGGGACGCGCGCGGCAGCCCCGTGGCGCCTGCCCGAACCGGTTTCCTCGACGTGGCGCCAGCACGAGCCGCCGCGGCGACCGTTAAACCGTTGGGCGAACCAACGGCTGCACTCGTGCCCTGCCTGTTGCGTGCTTTATCTTTTCTAATATATATAAACAAATACTGTGGATTTTTTTTTTCCTTTTCGTATTAATTTGTTTTCACTTCCATTGAACTCCGAGGGGAAACAGGCTCACGAACGCTTGGGCACGAGTCAGCCTCCCTTCCCGTTGCAGGAGGAGCAAAAGGAGGGGAGCCGGACAGCGATTCCCAGCAGGTCCCGCTTGAATTCCTTTCCAAACTGCCCTCCCCATGCTGAGGGACGCGATCCACGAACGCCTGTGTAAGTGCGTCCTTAGAAAATGCTTTTTCCTCCCTCCGCCTGTCACTTGGTGGCACTGTTACAGAATGGAACTGAGGAAATCCGTATTTGTTTGGCAGGCATTTAAAAAAAAAAAAAATGCTAGGAAAGCCCTGTTGTTAGATTCGTGCGGTTTCCACACGAGAAGTATCAACAAATGTCATTCAGCCTGAAACACTTCCATTGTGGAAGGCAAAAGCTACGTGGGAGCAAGAGGGGCCCATGAGGGCCCACGGGAGAGTCTCAAAGCAGGGGCAGCTCCCAGAGCACAGACGTCACCATATGTGTAGCCTGAGCCACTTATCCCCCCTGTTTCGTGACTTCGTAAGGGGCCGCAGCTGATCCTGGAGGACCGTCCTGGGTTGTGGGGCAGCTGGGGAGAGGTTGAGGGGAGAATCGTGCCATATTTTAAGGAAGGTTCCTGATTGCTCCTTAAAACAATTGTAATCCCACGTCCTGCCCCCAGCTATAGCCCTTGTACATGTCACCCCATGCGCAAGCATGTGACTCATTACTTAATGTACTAGCTCCACATGTCTGCAGAGAGGAAATAAAATTAAATTACATTAAATTACAAAACAAAACAGGTTGAAAGAGCTATTTCAAAACCTCTAGCTCCTCTGGTTGTGGAAAAAAAAATGGAAATGTGATATAGATAAGATTAAGTTAGATAAGATACCATAAAAAGAACCACCTTCGGACAGACCAGACGCTTGTGACGAATGATCAAATTGTGACTATGGCCTGGAAATCCCCACTCGTTCAAAAGGAAAATTCAGATTCCTCACGTTTCCCTTTGAAGTCTGAGCCCAAGAATGCCCATTTAAGTATGTTACAGGGTCAGAAGCAAAGGCACTAACTACTGCAGCCAATCCGTAAGAATATAAAATTAAAGCCTGGTTTTGATTTTTGCCAAATTTGTTTCTATGACTTTTTTAGCCTTTATTAAATGCAGGCCTGATGCTGATGATCTGTGGGTGCAATCAGACAATTAGGTGCATTTATCCTAAAGTGATCAAGCTGCATAATTTCAAATGACTGTGCAGGCGTATCAGATTACAGGAATAGGATTCCAGCGGCCTAAAATATGTCTTCAAAGGTAGTAATGCAAAATGTTGGACCTTTTATTTTCAGTATATGAAAACACATAGTTTTATTATATAAAACTGTTAATTTTGGACCAGATTCTGAAGGGCTACTGCAGTATTTCTTTACCATTTTGATAGAAATGCATTTATGTACAGCTCAGTGTCAATAAAATGTTATTGTAAGATGTTTGAAAAAAAAAATGGCAGTGACTTGGATCTCATTAATATCACAGCTCGTTGTGAATATTAGACAAAAAATATTCCATTGAAAATGCAGATAAAATCTTGAATATTTTCCAAAGAATAGTTGTGTTTGGAAAAAAAACCCAAGAGGTCAACATTTAATGTTAACTGAACATACATTTTCTTTTTTTTGTTTTAGAGATTTGAGAAGATATTTAATTTGGAGATACAATTTGGACTGAAATACCAGTTACATTGAATAGCTTGAAAGCTGTTTAATACTATACTCAAAAATTATTAACTTAGTGCATTTTAATGTGAAATGAGAAATTCTTATTCTTCCCTCTTTAATTCAACATAAATAGAGAACTTCTGAGGCATGACAGAGGCATTCATGCAGGAATTCAAGGAATCTTCCTTGCAAAGGAGGAAATCCAAGAATAAAATACCCAAAGTAAAGGGGAGTGTGATTAGTTGAACACTGAAGAACGCAGCTGGTCCCCACTTGGAGTATTTTCCTCCATCCTCCAAAACAAGAGGAAATTCAGAAAAGCAGATGCAAATGAAAACAGTTATCAGTACAAGTATCCAACTGAGGCCCGTAGTTGTCTGAACAGGTTGTTCAGCCACATCCCACTGAAGGGATATTGAGGAACTCGTGTGACTACAGCCTGCAGCTCCGGCCCAGACAGAACCTCTGCCTCCGGAGGGATGTGGGGAAAACATGCCTCATTAAGACACATCGTGTTCTGTATGTGTTAATTAACCGCAGGGCCTCTTGCAACACTTCCTTTTTGTAAATGCTGCTTTCTTTTTTTGACTTGATTTGAGAAAATACTTCCTGGTTCCTCACTGAGAAGATTTAGAAAAGACATAAATGAGAATGAGAGGAAAATGCGTACTGTCTTTTCAGATAATTGCAACCATCCTACCTCTGATTGTACCATGAGAAGCTAAAACTAATCCAGAATTAGTTCATAATAGCTTATTTCAACATTAGTTTAATTTAAATGCACATACTAATGAATTTCCAGCATAACTGCATAATTTGAAGAAAAGGGCTTGATCCTTGTCAGAACAGTTGCTACTTCTTATTTTCACTAGCAAAAGGGTAAATAAATAGGCTGATGTTAAAATCCTACGGCTCCAATGTTAAACGGGCTCCAATGTTAAAATCCTAACCTTGTGAACGTCACTAGAAATTTCATTACTAACTTCAGCTTGCATAAAACATTCCCAAAAATCAACAGAGCTGAGACAAAAAGAGCTGCAATGCCCATCAATTCATTTACAAATGGAGACTTTCAGAACCATCTTGTAAAAAAATTCTTACCAGTACAGGGAAAAAGATGTATATTTACATATAGTCAAATAACTGTACCATAGGTTATGAGGTGTAGGGAAATAATATATATTTACATATATCCAAATAATTGTAGTATAGGTTATGAGGTCTAGGTATCTTAAATATCTCATTTTTAATTTCACTTTTGTTCCTTTTTCTCTTCTCTGTATTTCATGTGGGTCCCTGAAAATATTTTGATACTTTGGGTTTTTAAAAATATTTTTCTTCTCCCCTGTGAATTTGAAAGCTAACTGAAACACACCATATTCACTGGAGTAACAAGGTAACAAGGTTTATTTTTTGAGCAAGTTGAAGCAAGCAGGACTCTCAGTAAACATTTGAGGCAGAAAATGTCATTTGCTGAAACAAAAATTTCTAAAATCATATGACTTCTCTGACTTGAGAACGAAAGTAACCATGCACTTTCGGCTCTTACTCAACAGTAGGTTTTCTGGTATATGACTTCCTCATTGTTAAATTGATAAAAAAAAAAGAGAGAGAAAAAAAAGTTGACATAAGAGAGACACTTTGAAGCCTTCCCATGAGATAGTAAAACAACAAGGTATTATTCCATGTTTGGGATCTCAGTCAAGTTATTCCCAGGAGTTGTGAGTGCCGGTAATCCAGGTTTTATTTGGTAATCCCGGTTTTAAGGGCTTTTACAACAGTAACCTGACTTGGTATTTTCTTCTACCCCTAAACACTTTTAAAAAATTTGGATTGAGCTGAATGTAAAATAAAGGGTGCCTTTTAGCATCTAAGAATGGACACGATAGTTGCAACTCTTATGGGCCATGAGAAGGGAAAAGAAAACCATCCGTATACAAAACCAGTGTTCCCACACTTTCACCAGGGAGGCCCAGCTCGTAGGCCTATAGGCAGACATCCACGGTCACCTAGCCCAGGATGCGTCTCTCATCCCGCTGCCTACATACACATCCCTGTGGGCTGTGCTGAGAGGAGGACAGGCTTGGGCATAAGTATTCCTCGGGCAGAAGGACATTCCCACTTCTTTGCCTCCATGGCAGACTGCCCTTGGCTGGGTCTCCTCCTTAGCTACATCAACGATTCCTTCTTCCCCAGCAAGTTCAGTAACCCAGGGCGGTTATTGTGCTGGAGAATGAGTTTCCCACCAGACTGAGAAGCACTTGGAGCCCCAAAGCGAAAATCTGCCCTCACACTATGAGCCTCCTTTGCCATATAAATATTTATTTGCAAATATGCTGCTATATACTAAGAAACTGTAGCCTGGAGATAAGAAGTGAAACCTGCGAGCTAGACACCGCACGCAGGAAGCAAGGACGGCACACACGGAGAGGCAACGCAACCCGGAGTAACCTGAGCCCCCTCCAGCCGCGTCAGCAGAGGGAAAACCGCGCCGGGAACGCGACAATGAGAGGATGACGGTCCCTGCCACCCCAGCAGCTGACCCCCGGCAACCGATGTAACACACGTGCTCGCACCGATAAGGAAGTATAGAAGCAAACGAAGCAGTCGGGTACCCACAAGTGGAAATCTACGTAAACCAGCCCAGGCACGAAGACCAGGCCGAGGCCTTGGGGCGCGCGTGCTCTGTGGCGGGTGGCGCTGGTCGAGCACGGCCGGAGAAGGGGTGGCGGACGGCGAGGGCTGCGGCGCCGCGCCGGGCACCCGGCGTGCTCCTGCGGCAGGGTGACAACACAAACCCCGTTCACGTGCCGCACGCACTAGGCTGTGAATCCTGCCCACGAGTCACGGCTCCCACGCTGCCTGTGAACTGTATGGCGGCAGAAACATTTTAATTCAGTCTTCTTACAACTTTTACAGTCTGACACTTTCTTCTCAGGTGGGCACCTTTGAAGCTAGACTTTTTATCATTATTTTATTTAATGAAAGGATCTGGCTTAGCTCCTTGTGTGGGGAGCGCAGACCACTCGTGCAGCTTCCTGCTCCCGTGTGCTGAGCGCAGGGCTGCTAAGAGCGCAGATATCCTGAGATATCCTGTATATAAGCACAGTGCGGCCCGTGTGCCGCTGCACGGGTGGCGTTGGGTCACTTGTCACCAGCGCTGCTGCGTGGGAGGGCGTTGGGTTAGCTGTCACTACTGTAGGGGACTGCAGGTCACTGAGACCCATGGAGCCTCCTCTGGTGACCAAGGCGCACACTTTGTCAAGGTGGAGGGCCGGACCCGTCCGCAGGAGGGCTCACGGCTCCCTGGGGCATTCCCTGACGTTTCAAGCAGGCACCATGGCCGCTCCTCTTCCCCCTTCCCCCGTTCTGCACGGATTCGAAGGGACGGTTGAGGCCGCGGCACGCAGCTATGATGGCGGCGAGGTGACCGCACCGGGGGCGCACGCGGGGCGCCCTGCAGCGCCGCCCGGCCCCGCCAGGGGGCGCCGCGCCGCAACGCGGTGGGGGGGGTGAGTCACGCGACACCCCCGCGCCAGCTGTTGTTGCTGGCAGCCTGAGGTCAGGCTGCGCAGAGGGGCGTTCTCATTGGCTGAGGGCTAGCGCCGCCGGCACTCCCATTGGCTCGCGGCCGGACAGAGGCGGGGAGAGGGCGTCTATAAAGGAAGGAGCGCGGCGGCGGCTCCGCACAGTGGGTGTCGAGGGCATCGCGGAACGGGTGTAGGGACTGGTGGAGCTGCCTAGAGCCGCCGGGACATGCTCGCAGCCTGACTGACCGCCCGGGACACGAATGAAGAAACAGCTGCTCCTCCTGTTCACACACCGGGGACTCGTCAGCCGAGGGGGTCGCAGGGGGAAACGCCGTCGAAAATGGCCTCGTTCAGTATCCGTGCCGCGCGGCCTGAGGACTGCTCCGACCTGCTGCGACTGATCAAGGTGGGCGTTGGGGGGGAGCGGCCGTTGGGGGCGTCACTCAAACGGCGCGCGAGAACGGCCGTTGCCGGCCGGAGTGGGGGGTGAGGGGAGGAGAGGAGGAGGAAACGGGGACAGCTCTGCCCTTGCGTGTGGTGAGCATAAACAAGCTCTTGCGCAAGGCTGCGGGGCCAGCCGGCTCATACGTCATTCTCTTCCAGGAACTAGCCAAGTACGAGGACATGGAGGACCAGGTGGTGTTAACCGAGAAAGGTATGGGAGCTGCAGCTGCTCACCCGGTTCACAGCCTGTAGTGACAGCGCCCGCAGCTCAGGTGACAACTTGTTCTGCTTTTCTAGAGCTGCTGGAGGATGGTTTTGGCGAGCATCCTTTCTACCACTGTCTTGTTGCAGAAGTGCCCAAAGAGCAGTGGTCGTCTGAAGGTGAGGGCTTCTGCCTCTTTGTTTAGGTGCTGGTTACACAAGAGATGCCTTGTGCTTAACGTTGTTGGTTGTACATAAGGTCCCACCAATGAACTGGGGCAGGAGGACTAGGTTAACTGTTAAAAATGGACTAATGTGCAATGATGTTGCAGATGCGGGAAGGTCAGGTATAATATAATGTACTTTAATTCCAGTTAATTAAATGGCTTTTCTTGTTTGACCCTAACTTACCTTATGTAATCCTGTTGAATCACATTTTTTCTTTAATTTGTCCCCAATCTTCAGGTTACAGTCTCTAGCTTCGCCATGTACATGGCCCTTCTGTGTACATGGATGGGCGGGGAGGTAACTAAAAGATCCGTTACACAATAAAGTAGATGATCATAATATGAGGTAAGGTCTACAGGGACAAGTGTTATTCCCAAACATTTACCAAAAACACAGTAGATCAGAAATTAGTATGCACACTTCTCCTGCAGTCTGTGCAGAGTAGTACAGTAGATAGTTTCAATTTTCAAGACTTAGAAGCAAGTGTGCTGCTGTGGGAAGAGTTGGTCTCACATTCTGTTTTGAGGCATAGAACTGTTCTCGAAGCAGCAGCTTTCCTTACTCAATAGATAAGTTTTCTGGTGCTAGAGATAGAGAAGAACATGATGCTATCAGTGGAAACATCAAGTGTTGAAATGTTGCTGTAAATGTGGTCAGGAAGCTGTCTTGCTCAGGCAATAATTGCTGAGGAACATAATGATCAGTGCTCTTGTTTTGCTTGCTAAGGAAGCAGAGTTGGGTAGGTGTCTAGGTTGTGAACTGTTATATAAAATGACTTGCATTCCAGAATGGAAATACCCTACCGATTTTTCAGTATTCATAGAAGAAAGCCTTATATGCTCTCTGTACTTACTGTAACACTGCTCTTGAGGATTTCAGGGTGTGAAGAGGGTGTTCTTGGTGCTGTTAGATTGATAAAGCTTTGTCAAAGCTCATTTTCAGTTGTGTGCCTCTTTGCAAACTTCACTTTTAATTCTAACCTAATAATGAACAGCTGCATGTTGCAGAAAGAGGGACTCTATTTAAACCTGCATGTAAGACTTGAATTAATATTTTGCTTTTTAAATTCAGGCTGACTAAAGTGATGTCCTTTGTTTCAGAACACAACATTGTGGGCTTTGCCATGTACTATTTCACTTACGATCCATGGATTGGAAAACTGCTGTACCTTGAAGATTTCTATGTGATGGCAGAGTACAGAGGTAGGTTTTATGGCTGCAGTTAGAAGTAATTATAGGGCTTTTCTAAAACTGAAGCTTACTTTTTTTTTATTTTTAGGGCTTGGCATTGGGTCAGAAATTCTGAAGAACCTGAGTCAGGTATGTCTAAGTGATAAGACTAAAAGCTGAGCATAAAAGCTTCTCCTTAACCAGTACCCTTAATTAAAGGAGGTGACAGAACACTAGATAACAGCTTTAGGCACTCTCTAGATTGTGTTAAGCAGTAGCAATACTGAGCTGATCAGTGGTTTAACCTAGACTACATGCAGCTGGTTGCCGAGTAGCTCTTTTAGCAGGCTGAGTGAGGATTTGTATTCAATTGGTACAGGTGGCTGTCAAGTGCCGCTGCAGCAGCATGCACTTTCTCGTGGCCGAGTGGAATGAGCCCTCCATCAGGTTCTATAAGAGAAGAGGCGCCTCCGATCTGTCCACCGAGGAGGGCTGGAGGCTCTTCAAAATCGACAAGGAGTATCTTGTGAAGATGGCGACAGAAGAGTGAGAGATGATTCCAGCAAAGCAATCCCTTCTATGAATATATGTGCTCTCTATGAATAAACTCCCTCTTGCTTTCTGAGTACAGTTTGTAGTGGAATAAAGTAGCATGGGTGCTAATAATGAAAATGCTTTGCAAGTGTGGTTAGAGTAACTGGTACTATGGTTTGGAACCAGGTGTCTGTGAAGTTGAAAATGTGCTTGTATACATCCTTAACCAGTGTGGGCTTGTTAGCTTTGAAATGTATATGGAAACTTCATTCTTGTAAGTGTCACTCAAATGTGTACAATGTACACACTGGTAGGGTTTGTTTTAAATATTTTTCATTTTATAAAAATAAAATAGTTTTCACTTCATGGCAGTAGTTTTGACTTTAATTTTCATGTGGCTGTTTTCAGAAAATTGGTACTTAAGGCCATGAGCCCACTGTTCCCCAGGCTTGTCTTTAAGAAGCAAAGGACTGTTTATCTCTGTTCCCAAGTGCTGGCTGAAGTTTGTGCAGGCCCTAGAGCTCATGTCCTGCCTGCACCTCCCACTGGACTCCAGATTCCCAGCTCTGTGCAGAGCGGAGGGTTGAGGGAGGGTGGGTGCCCTTCAGCAGGAGTGCTCCTCAGTGGGCTGTGTGTGCCCTTGGCACACTCTGTGGCCAAGAAGAGTGCCCCGGGGAACTGAGGCTGCTTCCTCCAGGTTCAGCTGTAAGGAACCTTGATATGGAGCCATGAGCTTGAAGCAGGGAGATGCTCCCAGAAACTGCCATCAGCTAGTACCTGGGAATAAGCAATAGGGGGGGGGAGGCTGGAAGAAAGCAGGAGGTGAAGTGTGGGTCTATGCAGCTGTCCTGTGGCATGAACCTGGTTTCTGTCACGATTTACATCTCTGCTCACAGATGGGGTTGTGCATAAAGGTCACTTGCTTCTAGGCAGTGACCTTTATGTGTGTGTTTGTGCAGCAGCTGGGCTGGAGGGTGGCTTGTGTTGCGTGTGGGAAGAGCCTGGGGCTCACCCCCCTCTGCTGCCTTGCAGCTGCATTTCCCACCTGGCAGCAGCCTTGCAGCCAGGACCTGTGGTGCTGTGGCCACAGGGCGGTTCCTCGGGGAAGCTGCACAGCCTTGTGACTCCGTGGGCTCGAGGAAAGCAAGGCTGAGCCCAGCTCGTGAGCTGACGTGTTACTGTCGCTGGTGCCGGCATAGGCAGGAAGAGCTGGTTTCCAGCACCTGCTCCCGAGGCCTACGGCACCGACCTCTCCTGGGATGCTGCTGGCGGGTCGGGGATGCACCTCCACATGCTACTGTGGTGAAGGGGGTGAGCGGCAGCACCCCACGACCCACACTAATGCAACCGTGCACCAAGCTGAGCAGGAGGTCGCCTTCAGAGCTAATTTGAGCCAGTGCTTCTGGCACGGTGCATCAGTCCAGAAGGCGATTACTAGCGGAGCAGATTAAGGACGTTTTTATTTTCAAATTAACAGTTCATTAGGTATCTAGGACATAGCTACGTGAGCCTCAGATGGCTGGAACACAATGAAGCTGTTGCTGCTGCATGATTGAATGGAGCAAGCTAACTAATTAGGCATTATAATTAGGAAAGTAAACAACTTAGTCAAATACTCAATCAGTTGAGAGTGCTTAGCCTATCTTGTTTATCTGCTTCTACCAGTGCAGTTCACGTTGCATATTTTTTTAATGAATTCTGCTGAAATGTGACGTTTCTCAAGGAACCTCATTAAACAAATTTAGGTGTTACATGGACAGGCCTCCTCCAGCCATCTCTGCTCATTCTGAACACTTAACACATGAACATGAAGACAACTGCTAACCTTTCAGACGTGTGACCTCCACTGGCATCCTGCTAAGCAGAAGGGTTTTCTAAAACAACAGAAATATTGTCATGACCGCGACAAAAATCTCTGCAACAGGAGGATGTGATCATGACACAGATCAAGACAAAACCAGTTTTCACTTCCTTTAATAATTCTTTTTCTTGAGAGACTTGCTCAAAATTAGCTGAAATAACTGGGGCGATGCTGTACGCGTGATGAAGACTCCCAGCTGGGTGTTCTCTGTTTGCTTGGACACAGGGCACATGTGCCGCGGGCTGAGTGAAGACTTTCTTCAGCCCTGGGATGGATCTTGATGGCACTGCAATGCCATGCACTGGTGGGGTAAGCCAAACCCGAGCAGCATCAGCGTGGGGATACCCAGAGCAGAACGCTCTTTGCTGGCAGACTTCCCTCCCGTTCTCATATGGCCACAAGCAAGAGTGGCCTCTGTGAGGCTCAGCAACACCAGTGCTCAGCATTTAGTGGTGCTGCTGGTAACGTTCACGCAAGGCAGGTTTCCATCGTAGAATGGTCCTGGGACAACCAGCTATACGGTGCGTGCACCAGGCAGCGGCCCCTCGCAGACAGGCTCTCCTCTCCACCAGCTTCCAACCCCGTGTCCGCCCCGTGCTGACGGCCAGGGACTGGTGCGAGGGGAGCAAGGCGGGAGGTGACCACACGCGGCACGAGGCTCGCAGTGCGGAGGACACACACGCAGCGCAGAGCGGCGCGCGTTGCACCCCTCCGCTTGGCCTACTCCGCGCCACCCGCGTGTGCCCGGGCAAGAGCGGCTGGCTCAGAGCTCGCGAGGTCCGCGGGGAGGCACGAGTGCGGCCCTCGCCCATGGCCTCGTCACCAGGGCCGGAGTCCCTGCGGCTGCGGCAGGCCGGGCTGCCAGCCCTCGAGGGAGCGGCGCCCGGAGGACACGGCGGCGCCCACCTCGGCGGCCGCACTCGGGCGGACGGGCTCTGCGCCCCTGATCCCGCTGCTGCTCCCCGCCTCCCGCGCAGCCGTCGCAGCTGCAGCCACGGCAACAGCACAGGAGGTTTATTTTTGTTTGTATCTTTTCGTCATAATTTGAGTCAAAACACGAAATAAGAGCAAAACACACCCATCCTCCCGGCCCTGTTTGCTTCAAAGAGCCTTTGCTCGCCACAGAACTCAAAGGTCAGCGGAAGCCCTCCTGGAAACGCAGCATTTTTAAGGAATTCTCAGGGAGCGCGTTCCGCCCGGGAGCGCTGCCATGCTGGAGCCCGGCCAGCTGTGGGCTGAGGTGTCGCTGGCGCGGCCACCGGGAAAACACCCGCTACGACGGGGCCAAGTACAGGAAGTGTATGCATCGCCCTGCGTGCGCACGAGCCTCGCGCCTCCTCTCCCTCCAGCTGGCAGGGAGGAAGGAACAAGGGGAGCCGGCAGGAGGAGGCCACGGCCCCCAGGGGAGCGGAGCGGCCGCGGGAGGCGCGTGGAGGCGCAGGTCCCCGTGCAGCCTTCCTGCCCGAACACATGCAGCTCGTGCCAGGGAGCCCCGAGCAGGGAGGACGAGACAACAGGGCCCACTGAGCCCGGGGAGCCTCCGTGGCCGCTGCCCAGCAAGGGGCACGCGGGGAAGGGGCCCCTACACTACGCGGCAGCCGCTCCTCGAGCACCCTGGCCTCCTCTGCCCTACCATGGGGCACCCAGAAGGGAGAGGGGAGCCTGGGGGCAGGACAAGGCAGGGCCACTCGCCTGGGTAAAGCAGGGCCAGCCGCCCTGCGGAGAGGAGGGCGGAAACAGAAACAGAAACTGAACCAACCCTGCACCCGTTTCGGTTTCCTTTCGCGGATTGAGCAGTGGCAAAAACTACACATGAACGGCCGCAGGAGGGGAGAACGCAAAGCAGGCAGCGCTTGCCAGAACTCCTCGCAGCGCAGCAGCTGCCTTTGCATTTGGGCATCTGCACATTTCCATCCTTCACAAAGCGGGTGCAAAATGACTGTGTTCAAGGAAAAGGGCATCTCTGTTTTCTTTAGCGCTTTTCTCTCTCTCCTCTCCAAAACAGGTTCAAACGAGCATGCTTTATCGGATGAGACTAGTAAGAGTTGGCTTTGCAGCACCGCATTACAGCCTCACGTCATCTGAATCCCCTCCCAGAGGGCCTCCATACACCAGGGGGAAGGGAAAGCCCCATGAAAAACCCTACCCACCCATGGCATGAAAACAAACAAACAAACAAGACAACTCTGCGAGATGTTGGCTTTCCACATTCCCAAGCCCACGGGTGTTTTCAAGTAGCGATACCTTAGGCATTTGCAAAAGAGGCTGGTAGAACCACGGGGCGAGATTTTGCAAAGTTTACACTGCGCTTTGGCACTTGGCTGCCATCTGCAAAGGTACCTTTGAGCCATCTTCCTCTGATGCCCCTTATAACGATCAAACATCTGGTCTCTCTACAAGGACTCCCTGAAGTTTCCCTCTTGAACTGCTCGCGCGACGCTTCCATCCCCACACTGGATTCACACCAAATTTCAGCACTCCTGCTGAGGGCTCTGCCCAGGCAGCCCCCACCAGCAGGGAGGAAGCTGGGCAGCGTTGGGCCTCAGAGCCCCTTTCCTAGGTGTTTTGGTATTGAACCCAAAGGGCCTCTCAGCCCCGCAGTGCCAGGCGATGGGCGGCCCATGCTCCGGGGGGCACTGGGTTCTTCCCAGGGCACCTGTGTCCATGCCGCTCTCCAGCGTGGTTCCTGCTTTGCTCTGCTCCCATGTGGTTGCACTCAGTCAGGGGAACTTTCTGAATGAGTGCTCTGTTGTTGTTTTTCTTTTCCCATTGTTGTTGTTCCGTTTTTCCTGACTAAGCACAGGACTGCAAAAGTCAAAGGTCCCCTTGGCAAACCAGCACAACAGCAAGAAGGGCAAGGGAGGAGTAGGAGAGGACAAATCATTGTTTCCTGCTCTCAAAGGGAGCATTGAGCCCTTGGGCTTGAAGAAGTGATGATCCTCTCATTTAAAACACAGAACATCCAGTGCTCCTGGTTGCAGAGGAACCCAATGCAAAACAAGTCCGCCTAGGGCCACCCGCGGGAAGGAAAAGGCCATTACACCAGCGCTGGTGCAGCAGCAGGCGGCCCAGCCACAGCCCCAGGTCCATCCCCAAAGGGCTCTGGCCTTCAGGGCTACAGAACTGAGGGCAGTTGCAGCCGGTCCTTCTGCTTTATGGGCTCTTCCGCCCACAGGGATTTAGCCGTGGTACCTAGCTCGTGCCAAGGACCCGTGCTGAAAACGGCTGCTACAACAAGAAGGCCCTGCGGTCGCGGGGCTGCCCACGAGCCCTGGCCCATGCGGCCCCGGACGCGGCGTCTCTGTGTTCTTCCCCCGAAGGAGCACCAGCACACGTCTCACGGCTGTATCCCAAGCAATGCCGGGGAAAGGGCATTTATAAACACTAAGAGCTGCATTTCACATGTCACGTAATTTATCCTAAGGGTTTTATTGTTGAAGGACTCAACCCTCCTGTTAGCGCCCAGAGCAAGAGGCATGAAGCAGGTGGCCGCAGGGGCCTCCGCTGGCTCCCTCGGGGCAGGGCTGCAGTGCTCGTTGCATGGGTGCAGGGCCTGGATCCGAGGGCACAAGCAGAGATGCAGGGACGGCCATGCACGGAGCTTGGGACGCTGCCAGGACACCTTCTCCGGGCAGCACTCCCCGCTGCACCCGCTGCCTTTACGTAAGTCGCAAAAATACCCGTCGGGCTTCCAAAACTTGCCCATTTCCCTTCAGTTGGAGGCTCCTCCAGATTAGGTTTTACCTGCCCTCTCCCGGCTTGCAGCAATGCCTCACTGCTCTGACTTGGTCTGGATGTAACTAAGGTGCAGGCGACTCGGCACCCCACAGGGGATGGGTGCAGGCTCCACCAGGGCTGCTCGAGGAGGCAGCATCAAGCACACACCATAAAACACAGCTGCTGCGCTCCGCCAGCAAAGCCTCGGAAAGCCTTTATCAGTCCGGGAATTGCACCTGAGATTATCACATGACAAGTTACGTCAGGGCGTCTGCTTTTGTTTTCAGTATGGCAACTGGTGGCTCCAGCTCGCCAGCCTGCAGGCAGGCACCAGCGATGGTGTGATGGCCCCAGCGTGCCGGGGGAGCCCAGCCAGCAGCCTCCTCTTCTTCCCTGTTAAACTTGCTTATATTTTTAAGGACAAGTTTACTAAGCACGATGAATAAATCAACGGTTTTGCCTCTGTTCTGGAGAGCCGGCCAGCGCTCTCATAGACTAACACAAGTTGCGCTCCACGAGTTTTTTACAGACAGACTCGCGGGCAGAAACAAAGTGAGACACAACTAGAGAAACGTAACCCCCAAACTCCTCATAAATCAACACTCCCATCTTCACGCTTCACCCTCGCGCGCAGGGCGCCCTTTACCATCCCTTCCTACGGGGACCAGGGACGCTTGGAGGAACGGGGGCCACAGCCAGGCCCCGTGGTGGGATCCGAGCCCTGCGGCCTGGGGCACTGTGGCGGGCTGAGCTGTGCCCCAACCCGCAGGTGTCCCCAGGGGTCAAAGCCTGCCCGCCCTAGTGATGATGGGACTGCAAAACAAAACAAAACAAAGCAAACTAAAACAAGAGGCTCTGGCAGACAGGCCTGCACAGCTGAGGTCCCTGGCGCAGGGAGCGCTGCCACCCGCTGCCCTTGAAGGCCCCATGCCGCTGGGAAGGTCCGTGGCAGCCGTGGGGCACAGGCGAGCAGCCCTGTGGGGCCCCTGCAGCCATGAGTTTCCTGTGGCTATCTCAGCTTGCCAAAAAACACCTCCTAACCCCGGCAGGGCAGCGGGGGGCTCAGACCACCCTGGGACAGCCCGTCCACAACCCAAGCTGCTCCCCTCCTACTTCTCGTGGGAGCTCCGCAAGGACACGAAGCCCAGGCGCACAGCACGCCTCAGGATCGCGCGCTGCCTCCCGCCTCCTCATCGGCGCCCCGTGCCTTGGCGCGCCCCACACGCCCTGGCCCTGCATGCCCCTGCGGCTCCTCCCGGGTGCCTCTGCACCGTGGCTCCTCTGGCGTTTTTAGGTTTTTTTGGGTTACGTAGCCGCCCACCTGCAAAGCCCCTAGGCCGCCTTATGTAATCCACGGGCTGGGGCAGGGCTTGCAGGGAAGAGCTGAAAAGCAGCAGTGTGAGAAGGGCAGCGCGAGCACGCACCAGCGCGCGTTCACGCACCATTTCTTCCCCCCGCAAGCTCGGACTTTCTCCCCTGTACTCTTTACTCTGGGAAATGCTTCTGGGTCAAACAGAGCTGCCGCTTTTAGCACCTGGCTGCATTTCGCCCTGTGGTACATGGCTCGCGTGCCCCGACTGCCCTCCGTCACGGCAGCAGCGCAGCCAGGCTGGACTCAGGACAGCAAGATGTGGCACAGGTGCTCCCTGCGCTCCCATGCGACGCGTGACCCGCACCCTCAGGCTCCGAGCGTGGCTGGGGGCAGCACCACGACAGGGGCAGCGCCACAGTGGGCGCGCGGCCGCCCTCCGGCAGCCAGGCGCTTCGTGCTGTGAGAGGGCACCGCAGAGCAGCGCCCAGGACATGGGGACAGGATGCAGCCGCCTCGCGCCTCGCCGACCTCCCGTCTGACCGCAGACGCACGGGCGCCCTTTTCAGCTGGCAGCGGCAGACAGCGGCTCTCCCCAGCCATGGGCCACGCGGAGCCGCGGGCCTGTCTGCGCCGCCTGGCGAGGCGCCCACCCGGAGCCGCTGCCCAGGGCCCTGCGGGAGCAGCGGGTGCTTTTCCTGGATAACAGCAGTACGGGCAGTTTGCGAATGATGCTCCTCAGACCAAAAACTGAAAAGCAGCCAAACCGAACACGTCCCGCGGGGCTGCTGGCGGGAGGAGGGGAGCACAAGGGGAGCGCCCTGCGCAGGGCCTAGCAGCCTCCAGCTGGGACGGGCAGAGCGGGCAAGGGAAGAACCCCTTCCCTTCCCTTCTCCTGTGGGTACATGCCAAATCTCTGCATTTCCACACACGATTTCTACAGGGCCAGATAAAGGATGAGGGCCAAAACTGGGCGCAAGGGCTCTCTGCATAGCTGGGGGCTCTGGGCTGGTGCGCAGCTCCACCCTGGCAGCCTGGGTTTAGCACCCCGTCCTAACCCCAGAGTGCTGGAGGAACGGGGGCGCCTTTCCCGCTTCCCGGGAGAGGGCCCGGGGCTGGCACGGAGGGGCTGCACAGCAGCCTCTGCCCTCGCTGCCCTCCTGCCCTCGCCCCGGCCGGTGGCTGCTCCTCTGCGCCCTCCCCTAAGTGCTGCGCCCATAGCGCTCTGCACGACACGGCACGCGTTTGAGCGGCACGGAGCATCCATGCTGGGTGCAGGGCGAGGCTGAAAGCAAACAGAAATCCCACGGTCCTGCTGCTAGGCCTTTCTCAAACACATGCCAACGGCTTAGCGCCTTTGAGGCTGGCAAGCTTTGAGTCCAGCTCCAACAACAATAAGATATTTTGCAGAAACAGAGCCATGTTTGAAATGGAGAACAAGATAAAAAATACCAACACCCATATGAAGCTTTTTCAGTATTTGAGCAGCATAAAAAGGAAAACTGCTCAGCCCTACCGCTTGCGGAGCAAGCAACACCCCACATGTAAAACACTCATAGGCAGCAATGCATTCTCAGCTGTGTCCTTTGGATGTGCCTTAGATTTAAGCGGCCCTGTAGTTGGGCTACACACACAGGACACCTCAGAGCTGCTCCTGCAGACGATTCAAAGCTGCCTTGCTGCTCTGCGCTGCTGCTCTACCAACGTCGCGGCACTGCCAGAACTGCCTGCAAAGTGCATAGTCTAGCTCGAGATGCCAGCGAGTTGGATTTGTCCCTCTCTCCAGAGCCTCTCCAACGCGGCCAGCGAAGCGTTGCCATCCCCGGTCTCACAGCACAGCTCACTGGTGCAGGAGCCTGCCTCAGGACCCGGCCTGGGTCACAGAGCACCGCTACTGCCCACACTCGACGTGACCCACGCGACCAACCAGTTCTCAGGGGCTGCTGGTGGAGGCAGATCCTCAGTGCACCAACAACCAGCAAGAGACAAGGGAGCAGGTGCTGGTGCAGGTGGTGTAGCTCTGTTTCACAGAGTCAATCACAGAATGGTTAAGGTTGGAAGGGACCTCTAGAGATCATCTAGTCCAACCCCCCTGCTCCAGCAGGGACCCCTAGAGCACGGGGCACAGGGGGGGCATCCAGGCGGGTTTGGAAGATCTCCAGAGAAGGAGACTCCACAGCCTCTCTGGGCAGCCTCTTCCAGGGCTCTGTCACCCTCACAGGAAAGAAGTTCTTTCTCACATGGACATGGAACTGCCTGTGTTTCAAATTGTACCCATTGCTGCTTTTTCTCCACAAAAAGAAACAAATATGTTGTTAGAGGAAGACGTCTGGAAATTAGCTGTGAGGCACCCTGGGGCCCCCTGGATTTGTCCAGCTCTACGTGCTGATGCTAAGGCTACCAGTAACATCAGCTTGAAGAAGCAGCGGTGGGAGCTGCGTTCTGGAGAAAACCATGATCATCAGAGAACGAGATGGAAGACCAGATCAGACCACGAGCCTTAACCAGAATCAAGAAAGACCAAATTAAGTTATTGTCAGGCTTAATTGGAAAGAAGGACTGTTACACAACTAGAAACATTTCCTACTTTGTAGTTAAGATATTGCTAGCAAAGGTTTCTCTTGTAAACAAGAAGCTTTTGTACCTCTCAATGACCCTCCACAGTGCTGTGGAGCCAGACATGCGCCAGGCCATCTGTATGCAATAGCTTTGAGATGCTATTTCCTGGCAAAAAGGAAGGTCCGATGGGAATTCATGCAGGATTCTGTCAAGCCTCCACAGCCCAAACACTCTCTGTTAATAGGGGCATGTTATGATTAAATTGGCTTTAGAAGGAGCTAGGGATACACTTGAAGAAAGGAAAAGGGAGGAGGAAAAGGAAAAAAAAAAAGGAAGAAAAAAAAAGGGGGGAAAAAGGGGGGAAAAAAGAGAGACTTGTGGAGACAGGTTGGTAGGTGGTATCTTTTCTGAAGCAGCTGTTCCTACGTTGGGGTTTTCTGTGATTGCTAAGAAACAGGGCTCTAGCAAGGCACTTCACCTTCCCAGGTACTTTCTCCAGCCCTAAATATAATCCAGCCCTGCTGCTTCTTGTACTGTAGAGTTATAGCTCTCTTCAAAGGTAAAAGATACAATGAAGAAGAGTCCAAAATATTTTGGTAACCATCTCTGCTGAGAAGTCTTTGTGTAAAGCAGTCTGCGTTTAGAATATTGAGTCTAGTCTTGCCCTCATTTTTACAATAACCACATTTGGCAAAACATTTTTTTATTCAATGCTGCAAGGTTTTGCAGCAGAAGAAATGACACTGCCCACTTTAAATCAATTATTGCTAACATACTATCCACTAAGATTGCCATCCAGGGCAGGATGGCCGTTTAGGCCAACCAGTGATCCCCAGTTCTAAGGATTTCCTGTGCTGGATGCATCAAAGACAGAGCTTTTAAGAGAGGACATTGCACCTTGTCCCAGCAAGTTTGCTCACAGACCCCGTGTCGGAGGATGTTGAGGTGAGGGCACTATTTCCTCAGCTGCACAGACTCCAGTTACCAACTGAAAGGATTAGAGCAGAAGGGCAACTAGAGTCTTGACATGAAGTTTGGATGGAGAATATTCTGTTTTTAGCATATTCTGCAATACCCGTAGGCAAAGTCTGGCAAAAGATGAAACATGCATACACAAAATAGCCTCAGGAACATGTGAGCTGAGGTCAACTGCTCTCATGTTCTCCATTAGGAGTGTTTGTGCCCAGTGAGTTAATATTTCTGACCTTTCGCACTCGTAACAGCAGAGGACACTACATTTTTGTACTCACAGAAAAATCTAACTAGAGGAAAAGATTTTAATCTCCTAAGGAAAGGAAAGGGAATAAGGAAAAGATTTTAATTATGGCCATCTTGCTCACATTCTGAAACCATCCTCTCATCGTCTGCTTTTGCAGGTGCAAGGAGATGGTCATTTCCCACTAGATAAAAGCATTCCTCTTGGAAGTGCATCATTTTGGGACATTTTTGAGAGCTAGTGTAAACAGGCAGCATGAAGATCAAACAAAAAGAATTTGATTCAAATGACACTTACTCAACACAAGCTTTCCTTAAACACACACATATTATAGATGCAAAGCTACTGTGTCTGGATGCAGATTAGCTAATGCAGCAGACCGTACACGGCAAGTTTCATTTTTGTTTATAAAGGAAGAAGTAAAGGTCACAATTGCCTTTAAAAGGAGAATGAGGAAGCACATCCTGGTGCAGTGTGACAGTTATCATACCTAAGAATCACAGAGTAATTATGTTCTTAGATGCCAGTGTGGCATATATTAAATAACACTGAACAGAATGCAGGTACTAAAATCTGTATTCCTAGCTCAACGGTCATGGTTTTCCGTGAGACAGGAACCTGTGTAAGTGCAGGCCTGCTTTGCACTGAAGACGGCCATCTGTGCTTGTATTGAAAGTGCCGTGCAGGGTAGCACTTAGAGCACATCCCTTCCCCAGGTTTCTTTTACACTACTGACAGAAACTCTACTTTGATCCTCTCAAGGCTGTTTGGACTATGTTGACAAATTTCAAGTGAAAAATAGAAACTCAAAAATTACTGCGTAGGATTTTTTTCTCTCCTTGTTAAACCAGCAAACATCCATTCCTACCAGCACAAAACATTCATAAAAACATGCATGGAGCATGCTGTGGAGATACTGTTTTCCAGCCCGAGGCAATCACGTGCCTGTACTTAAGAGCTGACCTATTTATAATGCCCACACAGACTGATATTTGCATTGCCAAGGTCTGTTTGTATTCCTCTAAATATTTGTGCAATACGCCCAGTAGGATTACCTACCAAGAAATAGCAATGATTAAAAAAAATAACAAATCCAATTTACCTGGTATCTCCTGCTTATTTTCAGAAAAGCACATATTTCACTCTGTCGTTCCTTTCCCCTCATACTCTCTAGTGGTTAATGCACACACATTAGACTCATCAATACAGTTTTAAATGCTATGGACCTACTTGAATTACAGTAACTTGCAAAACACCACCCCCCAAAAGAGCTTCATGTAAATAGTCAGAAATTATGAAAGGGTTTTATTGTGCAAAGATTTCAAAATGTTGGAAATCCTTTTGTATTTCCCTTCTGCTTCACTCTTTCCCCTCCCCTGGCTGGGAATAAGGAAACAGCCAAGTCACTCTGTCGCCCGTTCCCACCAGCACAACGTTCTCATTCTCACCGAGCTGCGCATTCGAGCAAAAACAAGAGCAAACATGAACAGCTCCATTCCCATCCGTCTGCTAGAAAGGAACTCATAGATGCTTCATTATATACCTCCCACTGGCACTGGCGAGGCAGAAGATTTGTATAAAAAGGAGGGGGACTCAGAGAAAACACAAGGTTCATTGTAATTGTTTCCCTTTGTAATTCTATTAGCTACTGCTAACCAAAACATCATGCTACTTTACGCTTTTCCTCATTTTTGAGAATAGACATTGTAAACAGCAGCTCAAGAACCAGAGCTTGTTTCATAAACGATGCAGATGCCATGTTTTAGTTAAAGAATAGAGGAGAAGGAGACAACCAGAGCTGTTCTATGCAACTGGAATTTTATTATATTTATATAAATAACAGCGAGAGACTGAGGAATTTTGAGACTTCCTACTTGCTGACCTTACAGTAGGACCCACTGAGTCCCAAAGCAGAATTCAGGACGAGGTCTCACGTTGACACAAAATGTCCAGGGTCCCCTCAGACATTCCCCACCAGCAGAAGGCTGCTGTCAGTCTTTCCTGAGGCAGAAGGCAGATTAGTCACATTCACAGTCCAAATGGATTCTGACGTTTTCCTTTTTCTTGTGAAACTGTTGCTCTTATCTAAACGTTATAGACATCTATACCTAAAGAAAGTGGGCAGAGTATAAAGGAGAGAGGAAGGGTAGAAGAGAGAGAAAAAACGAATTAAAATATCACAGACACTTTGCACCCACTGTCCGAGTGCAATTCATTTTCCTTTGGTTTGGCAAGTTCATTAGAATCTATACGACACATATTTTTAAAGCCAAATTATTCATAGTATAGAGATTTCATGATTCATGTCACAGACTGCGGCCACAGTAATACAGCAATAATCATCTTGCTAGCTCTAAAGATCTAGATTCCTCAAGTTGAGCTGTATGCAAATATAAAAAAGAAAAAACTCTTCCCAGCAACAAAGTACCAATGGCAGTCTTGTGTAATAAATTAACTTTCATAAACAGAATTCTTTCTAATTCCTGTTAACTGTGTTTTCTTTCTGATCTTCCTTACTCCGCTATGAATCTAGGGCAATAGGACTTAAACAAACAGAAAGAGTAAAATACAGAACCTGAACCAAGTGAAAATGAAATATGCTGCCTTCATGGAAAAATACAGACTCACGTAGCTCCCACTCAACAGCACAACAGCTGGATAAAATTAAAACTTAGTTTCTCCACAGTGGAATGTGATTTGAACTGTAGTTTGCATATAACCATTAACAAAAAACATGCAATAATGGTAGGTGCAATGCTGCTGTTCCTTTTATTTTCAAAAACAATATTACATTACAAAAACAATATATTACATTACTGCCTGTCTGCATCTCAAGGCAATTTTTTGGGGGCTGCCTATTTATTCACTTAATTCAAAGACCTATTTCCTGTAGCAAATCTTTATGAGGAAAATGTCACTGTATTTATTTGAGCCAGATTCAGCTAGGAACATTGCCAACATGTTAAATACAGTGTGACTCTCGGGGCTGACCTCATACGGTATAAACAAACACAGCTTTTCAAAGATCACAGCAGTGCTCCCCAACCTTTGGGATCACCGGAATCCAACAAAACATCTGGATTTAAGCATGGAGTTGAATAACTGGATTTGAATCCAAGCAGAAGGAACAAACTACCACCATCACAGACCAACTGAAAACTGATACTGAACTTTCACCATCTGGTTCCTCCAGGTTAAAAATCTAGCAGTTTCACTTAGGTGGCTCCTCCAGAAAGAACACGAAGCAAAGCAAGCAAATTTCAAAAGCACTCGGGTACACGAGCAGGTTAACTCTTTTAAAAGACAGCCAGTAAAATGGCTGAGCCGCTGAGACAGCAGCTGTTAATGGGATATTCCTCATAACTTGCTATTCATGTGACTGACACTCTGAGGTTTTGGACAACTTTAGTACAAACCTTCCTGACGAGTTTGTTTTTCTTCCTTTTCTTTAAGGGGAAACCTGCTTTAAAGTGGGTGCTAAAGTCTCAAAGAGTAAGTAGAGAGCTGACAGAAGTTATATCCACTGAGTAACATATGTTGAAATAAAAAAGGGGGAAGGGGGAAGTGATTTAGAGATGGCTGTTTCTGATGAACCTTGACACTTTGTACAGTGTCCCACAATTAAACAAGAGATCAATATTTACTTACTGGCTCCATCTTAATTCAACACAAGCACAATATTTTAGTGACCAACCATATCTTTACTCTAAGCAGGCCTGTTCTTCCCTTTTTCTGTGTGTGTGTTTGTATTATGAGGTTGCTTTATAAAACATTAAGAGATCACTCTCACACTTAAAACCTTTTTATTTATATATCTGAAGGATAACAAATGTCCTCAGTTGGTCAGCTACTCAATGTACCTTCGCCCTTGTGAGAATTAACTAGAACAATTAAAAATACATTAATGGAATCACACCACTAGAGACTAGCTCTGCTTTTAAAATTGACCGCGTAAGAGTATAACACTTACTCAACAGATATGTGCATTGCATCGCATCTACTGATGATACACGGGGAGAAAAAACAAAAACCAAAAAAAAAGCTAATATTTGTGCAATTTTCTAAATCCAAATGGTATTTAAATAGTGGCAATTGGGAGTAGGGAGGAAGTAAATGGAACACTGCATACAAACGTAGTGAGGAGTCCCTACAGAAGTAGGTTTTCTGTCAGAAAGCAATTCATCATAAAGCAAAAAGGTATAGAGAGGAGCAAGCAGGAAAAAAAAAAAAGTTCAGAAAAAGCTATCCCATATCAACTGATGACAGAGCACACATCACTGATGTTTTATACTAAGCTATATCCAGTTACAATATTGTGAGCACTAATATGCCTCAAATACATAGCAAGTTTAGTGCTATTATCTTGAACTCCATTTAAAAAGCTGGGAGCCCTTTCTACTGCTCTAAAAGCTGTAACTGCCCAGGGACTTCTCGGTGGTCAAGTCAGGAACAGAAGTGGAGTCTCAGCTCTGTTCAACGCGGCCTCCGTCTCCTCTGGCACCACTTCCCCACTCACCCACAGGCCGTGCTGCTCGTGAGGAGCATTGGGAAGAGGGGGAAGCACAGGCTGGACTGTCACAGGCTTTAAGCTGAGGCTGCACCCTGGTGACACCAAAGCCTGAGAGCAACAACACGGCAGCAGCACAAAGAGGTTCCTCTCCCCTCCTCACACCTGCACAGGCGTGAGAAATGGCAAGTGACAGAGAGGTCTTTGGTAAAGGAGGCAGCAGTGGCAAGCTGAGAGAAAGAACCCTTTAACAAGGTGTGGCTAACCAGGAGTTGGGAACCACCACAGGAGACTTGGATACTTACTCATAATCTAAAGATGAAGAACTTAGATTGATGAATTATTGGGGAAGAAAGGTGATAATTTTATTCTTTTTAGTACTTGCCAAGAAAATGCTTTCTCCTAAACGCTGGTAATCTAAGGAAGGCATCTGCAAGTTAAACTTGCAAATGTTCAGTTTTTCCAGGTTATTTTGCTGCTATAGCCACATACTGCTATCAGCACTGTTTATCTTTTACCTGTTTGATGGCAAGTGATTTGGTGTTCTACTTCTGGACTCACTCCTTATTTGAAACCGTGTGGTCTTCTACGGGCTTGTCACCATCTGCATCACCCTGGAGGAGGAAAACATAGACATAAAACCTCAAATGAGGCAATCCATCATTAATGTTTTTGCTAGAACAGAAATGCTCTTGAAAAGGGAAAACAAAAAGTTCCTGCAAAACCAAATGACTGATGAGACAGTAAGATACACTCAAATATGTTCTTCTCCCAAAGTGTTTCTAAATTTTAGACTTCCCGCAGTTAGCTCCAAAATTAAAAAAATTTAAAAGAACAAGTAGTTCAACAGAAGTGGTTTAATTGACTCATTTTTGCCTGCACTAATGACAGAAGATGAATTCCCACAGATTAGTTGCCATTTTGCATTCTTTGAATTCTGTGTTGATGTATACAATAGGCCTCTTTTACCACATACCCTTTGAAAGCATGTTCTCACACTTCCTCTGAAATAAATGATAGAAATCAAAGAATGAAGAAAGGCTTGTTAGAGCATCTGGTCCATTTATTTTCCAAGTATACAACAACAAATAGTCATTTGATTACAGTTTTAAATAGATATTAATACAAAAAAAATTTAGAGGGTCACGTACATGGGGAGGGGACTGAAGCACATGATATACAAAGACAGGCTGACGGACTCTGATCTGTTCAGCCCGGAGAGGACAAAGGGGAAATGCAGCTGCTCTCTACAGCAATTTAATGATTTTTTGTGTGTTTGACAGCACCAGGTTCCTCTCAGAGGAACAGCAGAGCAACAGGATGAGAGGCAGAGGACACTATTGCAGCACAGGAAATTTCTGTTATAAATAAGGTTTAAAAAAAAAAAAAAAATCATATGAACAAACCCTGAGACAATCTTCAACCAAGATTCAGGAAGGCATTCTCCAAAGAACTCTTTCCTTAAAAACTTTCTCACAAGGTTTAACATCGTGCAATTACATTATAAAACTTGAATATACTTGAGCTGCAGTCAAACATCTCAACTATTTATTTGTACTGCAAATATACGTAGCAAGAGCTTTAAAAGATAGCTCTTTCCTCAAAAAAAGCCATTCTGTTTTCCTCACAATTCCACATAATTAACACTTAAGTAAAATCACCTCTACAAACTATACCCATTTCAAAGTAACAAACTACTCCCTGCACAGGAATTTGTACCTTACAACATTTTACAACTTGACTTATAAAGGCTGATCTCAGGGGTTACAGAATTCTCAACAACCAAGCCAAACATGTTCAATTCATAAATGTTCTATGTTTTTCCACTTGTCTGCTTTTGTTGGGGGGNAAAAAAAAAGAGCTTTTTTTGTTCTGAAAGAAAACAAAACAAACTACTAAAACATTCAGGAAAATAGGGGTCCTGCTCTGTTTGTTTGTTTTTTGAGAGATTAGTAAGTCTCAAAGAGCTTATCTTGACTAATGGGCTGAATTCAAGTCTTTCCACTTCCTGGCTCACCACAACCACTTCCTAATATAAGCGATGGCCAGAGGAGTTTAATGCACTAACCCAGCAGATGCAGAAACATTTTGTATTCTTGCATATCTGACAGCTTCACCGAAAAAGATAAGAAACCCCTATAAATATCTTCATTTGTGAAGTATTCACTAAACTGGCATTGGGATTAAAAATCTATCCCAATTACCAATACATTGGTATTGGAAATAATAATAAAAAAAATCATTATTTGAAATCCAAAAGAATACTGGAATCAATAGGACTGTAAGCAACGGATTCTGTAAGTATTTTGTAATGATTCTTGTGAAAATACTCCCTTCATCCACATGGAAATCTCCATAAGCAACCTAGCCTTACATTTAAAAAAAATGCTCACATTGCAGCATTCTGAGGTCAAAGTCAATTTCAACTGTTACCTCTGAAAGGGTCATGCAGATGTCCAGGCCCTTTTATACATGCTCCGAACCTTAGAAATCCTTCCTTACTTAAACCTTACTTATCTAATCTTGACGATTAGATGCACACCTTTTATGGTTGTGGAAAATTCCTAAAAAGTAGTGTCTGGCCATTAGGGAGAAAAACAAAAAATCATTTGCAGAAGGAAAACAAAGCATTTGGGCTCCCAGGTTAATAATTTACTCTTCACTCTGGTCTCTTTTGTTTGCAACATATTGCTTAGAATAATGATAGTATCGCTGCTTTATCCTATTTGTTCTTTCCCAGGTAATCAACAGCTATTCTTCATCTTCTTAGTTGAGCTTTTACTTGAAGCAGTTTTAAAATATTAACTCAGTGTGTTTTAGATGGTACTAACCAAAACCAGTAACTTTTCTTTCATACACAGTAGACTATTTCTTTCTCACCTTTATGACATATATAAATTCACCATAGTTCAAACTGTGCATCCAATCCAAAACTGTTTGGTTTTTTTTTGGTTTTTTTTTGTTTTGTTTTTTTTTTTTTTTTTTTTTTTTTTTTTTTTTTTTTTTTTTTTTTACACCAGTTTCACTCTTTGTTGATCTTACTGCCAAGCAGCAACATGAAAGCGTATGACATTAAACAGTATTTTTTGCCAGCAGTGGGTATTTATTCTTTACTTAATGGAGTCAGATGACCAGCTTTTGCCTGTCTATTGAGCAGATATTGAAGACAAGTCTTACTGGCACTTAGAGCAGAAAGAATCACCCTTGGCTGCTTGTGCTCTCTTTTAAGAGATACTCAAACCTCAAGTGACTTGCAGCTGTCCTCCCAACACACAGTTCAGGCTCCCTGCAGTGACAAGCTGCGATGCTCACTGTGAAGCTAAGTAGGCAAGATGCTGCAGTTTCCACCTTGGGGAAGCTGCCTTCGGACGAGCAAACTCCGGCCCCGCAGTTTCCTGCATGGAAAACGGGCACTCGAAGCGAGGCGGTCTTTGCACTTGGAAGCAGCCTGGCACCGTCTCACACTTCATAAGCTGTACCAATACCTGTGTTTAGCTAAAAACATCCACATCCAGCATTCGTACACCACAGTTTCTATCAGCAGACCAGGCTGGGATGAAAAATAAGCAGTGAGCTGCAACAGCTTCTCTCTCAAGCTCTCTAAGCAGCTTGAGGAGAAAGGGCAAAAAGCAACAAGGAAATCAGCTCTAAAATCTTGCTGTGGATTGGACCAAAAGGAGACAGAGCACAAACATGAAGTAAGGCGCCAGAGCTGAAGAGAAAGGCTTTTAAAGCTCCTACTGAGACAACCCCACACCGCCACGCAGCAGTACAAATGACCGAAGGATATCCACGAGTAGCAGAAAGGGAAGGGCAAAAAGCTGCCTTCCATGAAAACAAACATCAAGAGATCATCTAGTCCAACCCTGCTGCTCCAGCAGGGACCCCTAGAGCACGTGGCACATAGGCTTGGAACATCTCCAGAGAAGGAGGCTCCACAGCCTCTCTGGGCAGCCTGTTCTAGGGCTCGGTCACCCTCACAGGAAAGAAGTTCTTCCTCACATGGAGATGGAACTTCCTGGGTTTCAACTTGTACCCATTACTCCTTGTCCTGTCACTGGCCACCACTGAGAAGAGTTTGGTCTCATCCTCAATACGTTCTCCCCTCAGGTATTTGTACATATTCATCTGATCTCCTCTCAATCTTCTCCAGGCTAAACAGGCCCAGCTCACTTAGTCTTTCCTTACACGATAGATGCTCCAGTCTCTTAATCATCTTTGTCACTCATCACTGGACCCTCTCTAGAAGCTCCACGTCCCTCCTGTACTGGGGAGCCCAGAACTGCACCCAATACTCCAGGTGCGGCCTCACCAGAGCTGAGAGGGGCAGGATTCCCTCCCTTGACCTGCTGGCAACGTTCCTCCTGATGCAGCCAGGATCCCATTGGCCTTCTCGGCCACGAGGGCACACTGCTGCCTCATGGTCAACTTGCTGTCAACCAGGACTCCCAAACCCCTCTCCGTGGAGCTGCTTTCCAGCAGGTCAGCCCCTAATCTGTGCTGGTGTCTGGGGTTACTCCTGCCCAAGTGCAGGACCCTGCACTTGTTCTTGTTGAACCTCATGAGGTTCCTCTCCACCCAACTCTCCATCCTGTCCAGGTCCCTCTGGATGGTAGCACAGCCCTCTTGGGTGTTGGTCACTCCACCCAGTTCGGTGTCTTCAGCAAACTTGCTCAGGGTGCCCTCTGTACCCTCCTCCAAGTCGTTGATGAACAAGTTGTAGAGCCCTGGGCCCAGCGCTGACCCCGGGGTACCGGGGTACCACTGGCCACATGCCTCCAACTACTCCGTCCCATTTATCACAGCCCTCTGAGCCCTGCTATCCAGCCAGTTCTCAGTCCACCTCACTGTCCATTCATCTAACCCACACTTCCTGAGCTACATGAACTTACACAAACTAGGTATAAGGGAACAGTGCACAGCAATCACAAAGACTGGTTGAATCCAATGCAGGGTGTTAACCTTTGAAATTGGAAAACCCAGTAACAAAAGCTTGATAGCTCTCAAGGCTACTCAAACAGATTTCAAACTACACATTCTAAAACCTGCCTGAAGATAGACGATTATATGAGTCTTTGCAATTTTTGCAAGTGAAATTAAGATAAACAAGATTTGCTACACATATATTTCACTTCATTTCCAATGTCACTTCCCTCTCTTTTATCCTCAAGATTTATAACTTGATAATATAAATATCAACAGCAGCACCACTGAGTTTTGTGGAAATAATCCTTGAGAGTAAATATTACTCAAGCATACACATATTTCATATATATAAAATACATATATAAAATTCTTAAAATAGCCCTGGCTTCTCACCAAATCTACCGTCTTACTTGTTTGGAGAAAATGGTAAAGATACTGTCTATTTTATATTAAGACAGTGTATAAAGAAACTGAACTCTGACATTAGGAAAACGTTTCATCCTTTTGCAAACAAAACACTGAATGCTCATTTTCACTTCGGATTCTTATGCAATTTCACTGGATAGGCACTTTCATCCTGACAACGAGCCCATTTAGCAAACTAGCCTCAGAGTATGAAAATATTATACTGTAAACAGAGTACTCACACCTGCCAGCCTGGCTTTCTCCAGAGACAGCCTCCAGGCACAGCATTTCAACTTGTTACAGGAAGTCCTGGAATTCACCTCTTTTGGCACAACTCTGATTTCAGCTGATATGACCTCAAACTGGCACAGCTTTTTGCTTCATAAAAATCTTTGAAAAACTAATACAGAATGTCTATTTAAGTGACGTATTCCTGCACAAACATAAAATTATGCACAGCTGTGATACCTATGACAATCAAACACATTACAAGCACTAAAACAAACTAACACAAGCCAAGAAGAGCCACCCACATGATGTTTGGGTCTTTGCATGACTCCTTTGTGTAGCAACAGAAAAATGCTAGAGTGAACGTCATAAAAACAAAAACACACAGTAACATCTTTCGCTCTGGCAGTTCCTTGAAATGGGTTACATGTACTAAAAAGTCCAGAATAATATTTATATTTCCCTTCACTAGTTTTGGATTCTAGCTGTATGTGGTAAGGCATGGCAAAAAGGGATGAATATAAAGAAATGGAAGAAAAAAAATAGAGATTCTTTCACTGGATTGTCAAAATAAGGCAGAAATCCCAGAATCTATCCTAGAAAACTCTGCCCGTTTTGATACACGATAGTTAGTATTTTCTTTTCCTTGACATTTCTATATCAGCAAAAGCTCTATTTTTATGCAGCTTACATTACTGCCAACATGTTTTGTTTTGTTTCATTTTGCTGGAATATATTCATGAAATCAGTCTTAACCAATCAGTAGTACAAACAGAAAATACTTATTTGCTAGTTATATGCACTGAAAGTGTTTGAGGCTTTTTTTTTTTTTTTTAATAATAGACTTAACCCCTCATTTCATGTTTAAGTTCAGGTATCAAAACAAGGCAGTGGTCCTCATTATCAAGTGTGTTTGATCATATCCTGCCAGCATATAAAAAAAAAAAAAAAAAAAAAGGGCAACACGGCTGCACACTCAACTGTTTGGAGACCTCTGGGCATCTGAAACATGGGCTATTTCATCCGAGGTGTGCAGCACTTCAGATATGGGATTTCTGCATACCAATTCTTACCCAATTCACCAAGCTAACTAGCAACAGTGACTACTACGAATACGCTAGATTGTAGGAGAATGCTATTCAAGGGCACTTCACACTCTTGTGCAACTAACCTTTTCCTTTTGGCAACTAAGGGATATAATTTAAAGATTCTGCAAGGAGGAAGAGGAAGACGTGTGTTTACACAGCAGGCTCTGCAATTTTTTTGTGTGGTTTGTTTTTTTGCTGAGGTAGCAAGTGCTTGAATAAACTTTCCTAAAAGATGCAAGCTTCAAAGTTTTTTGCTTCCAATAATAACCATATGTTTCCTTTTGAGAGGCTAGAACAAATAATAAAATAAAATTTATCAATATCGTCAGTCTGAAATTTCCAAAATCCTTTAATATTGCCTATTTTTTTGGTATTTCTTGACAGTTGAGGTTCGAGAACAGGTACGATCAACTATCTACCCTTTGTTTATTCAAACCGTTATACGTGGTTTTTTAACTGAAGTGCCCCAGGCCCAATACTGAGCCAGCAGCCACCGATGAGTCTCTGGCAACATTCAACCGCTGCCCACTCTCGTAAGACTCGGCAAGCACTAGGATGAGCACATGTTGCTCCAGCACACGAGTATTGTGTCGGAAGCAGTGCCACACCTAGACCTACCTACGGAACAAGGTCCCATGCCTGCACTCTAACCAAGAGACAATGCCTCTCTAAAACACATCAGATGTTGCCAGCAGGTCGAGGGAGGGGATCCTGCCCCTCTCCTCAGCCCTGGTGAGGCCACACCTGGAGTATTGGGGGCAGTTCTGGGCTCCCCAGGACAAGAGGGACGTGGAGTTTCTAGACAGGGTCCAGCACAGAGCAATGAAGATGATTAAGAGACTGGAGCATCTACCGTATGAGGAAAGACTAAGAGAGCTGGGCCTGTTTAGCCTGGAGAAGACTGAGAGGGGATCTAATCAATATGTACAAATACCTGAGGGGAGAACGTAGAGAGGATGAGACCAAACTCTTCTCAGTGGTGGTCAGCGACATGACAAGGACTAATGGGTACAAGTTGAAACCCAAGCAGTTCCATCTCCATGTGTGGAACAACTTCTTTCCTGTGAGGGTGACAGAGCCCTGGCACAGGCTGCCCAGAGAGGCTGTGGAGTCTCCTTCTCTGGAGATCTTCCAAACCCGCCTAGATGCCCCTCTGTGCCCCATGCTCTAGGGGTCCCTGCTGGAGCAGGGGGTTGGACTGAATGATCTCTAGAGGTCCCTTCCAAGCTCAACCATTCTCAGAGGCTATATCCCTTATTTCTTCAGCCTCCATGCAGCAGACACCTTATTCCAGTCAGATAGGACTCCTGGTTCCCAACAACTCTGGGTAGCACTGCTAAAGCTGGACCACACTGCCAGGGTGGTAGGAGCTGTTAAAATTTCTTAGCTCAAGTCAACCCAAAGATCCACAGAGAATATTACAACCTCCTCCAGGTTCAAATTTATTTTCAAATCATCTGTTAGTTTTGACATTTTATTTTAAAGAGCTAATCTACAGAATAAGAGAAAGGCAGCAGTCTTCTGTTATGGCTACAGAAGACTGTTTTAATCATCAAAACAAGCACAGCTGCTTAGAAATTTGGGAGGAAAGCTACCGCGAGTCTAGAAATAAATTCAAAACAGCAGAAGCTTTGAAGTCACACACCTGAACTTTTGTCTCTTTACATAACTGTTAAAAAATTTCCTAACAATGGTTTGACCTTACAGGCTCTCCCTCCCACACACGCTGAATCAGTCATACCTAGCTCTACCTAATTCTTTGGTCTCTCACACTCTGCTTCTCTGAGCCATCAACACGTATTTCGTCACAGTCAAGTTGCTCATCTGCAGCTACAGAGACAGCCTAATTCTGTGGAATAATGGAAGAATCTAGCTGATACACAAAATAAAATACCATTAAGATATTTAACTCAAGAAGTTTGAAGCAGGTTATGAATTACGGTCAAAATATTTTAGAATGCAATGAGTCACTGAAATAGTTCACGTTTCTTCACAAGCCAATGCTAATCTCCAACTAATATCATTAATGAATTAATTCTGAAACTGGTAGCATTTTAAAGAAGGCAAAAATGCATCTGAAACAGCAAATAAAAGTCTAATTTCCTTTTTTTTCCTCTACTTTTAGGAAATAAATAAGTAAATATTTAGGAGTATTTGCTTTAGCATAATGGTGTCACTAATTGGACACTACTACCCAGAATTAACACCTAGTATTTTAGAGAAATAAAGAATCCTAGCTATACACAACTGCAGTGGTATAACTCTACTGTTATTTATTATACTTGATCAACTCCAACTACAGGCAAAATCTCAATTTAGTGCAAAACAGTAACAAAGTCATTTTTCTCCCCATTCCCCTCCCTCCCTTCTTTTTTCTTGTGGAGTGATACCAGGTTAGTCTTTGGCTTCCTGTGCATTTCTGTTATTCTTTGAGCTGTTGATTGTACTCTTGCTTTAAGACCTGAAGCCCTTCACTTCAAGTACTCTTCAAGAGAGGACTTTGTGGGTATGCTCAAACCTCTCACAAAGATGGAGGACACTTTTTGTTGTTGCTGCTATTGAGAATTCTTTAACCCCTACATACTTAATTTGTTTACAGAAGAATAAAATTCAAAGACTTATGTTAATACATATATAAAATACTTGTATTTATACTGCTCCAGCACAGAGAAATATATAAATGAATATACTTAGATACTACTACAAAAGCTACCTCAAAACCAAGGATAAACATACACTGAATGACAAGACTTACACAGAGTGCAACTACTACTCTTGACTATAAATCAGCTATACAGGATCACATTTGTCACTAGTGTTACTGAGATTTAGAGCAACTAAAGTCAAATGTGCCCACAAATGGAAATGTTATATAAAAGTCAGTGCTAGGAGATCCAGAGAAAATGCTTCAATTCTCTGAAGATGAAACTGTTCTTCCCAAAATAATCTGATGCTCTATAGGGGAACAGGCAAAGAAAAATATTCTGTTCTGAAACTAAAAATAAGCATGCAGACATTTACTTAGTTGCATTAGCAGCATTAATTCAGAACCCCAACCTTCACCAAACTCTCTAACACAAAACCACTGTGTTAGCACCTTCTCTATTATCAGATGCAGTCATCTCTAAGCTGCTAAGATAGCATAAAATAGTAGTGCTGGGCAAAAATAGCGACCTGTGGAACAGAAAATAAAAATTATCTGAAATAAGAAAGTGACTATATGAACATTCCTTTAGTCCCTCTATAACAATCAAGATCTTGAAAGAAACACTTAACTGGAAATGAAAAAGCAGCAATTTCTGACTGTCTTCAGTATTTCTGCACAAGGACACAGGTTCAAAGATGACTCAAAACATTTTTTTTTCTTTTAATTGGCACTTTGCTGGATGAGAATGGATTAGATCAATTTTTTTAATTGGGTTGTAAATACAAAACCATACAGCTTGTCATCCATGACTAAATTCCTAAGAGCTGCCTACTCCCATAAAGTTCTAATTCTTATGATTGGATAGTAATGTTTACATAATTACATCATTACTCTACAGCACATGTTCCTGAACACTCACCTGCCAAAAAAAAAAAAAAAAAAACCAAAAAAAAAAAAAAAAAAAAACAAAAACCAAAAACCCAACAAACAAGCAGAGAAGAAGAAACGAGATTTTTTTTACTGTATTCAAAGACAAGATACATAGAATGAAAAAACACCACTCTTTTAGACTCTTAAGAAGGAATTTATCAAATTTAATCAGCATTTATTTTAAAAAGTAGGGTTCACAGAGGAAAAAAAAAGTTTTACCAGAGGAAAAAGTTACTATTTAGAATAGATATGCTTCACCTGAACGTATCATGAGTGCTGCTGACACATTTTCTTTTATTTCAGAAATCAAGTCCCCCATACTTCTTACCTTATCACTTTTTTTCACAGATTTCTTCTTTTTAGGATTATCCTTCCAGAGAGATTCTACAGCAATATATCCCTGCAGACTCCAGTCATACAGCCGCACACCAGCAACCTTTGAAACAAAAGGTATTAGAAAACATGAATTTAATAAGCACATGAGAAAGATTATTATCTTGCTCGTTGCTCAAGTGGAAGAGATTTCAAAAGCTCAGATCTTTAGCAGGGATGTTTTAGGCAGACACTCGTGCTGTTCAAGCTCAGGGTGTACAGCACTGGTAAGCATCTGGAAAGAAATAAAAATGTCACACCGAGAAGTAAAAAAGTTACCTGCCTTAGCAACCTGCTAAAAACTTCTCAAATAACATATTAAAGTATATCTGTATAAAAATGGGTGAAGAGGAGGCTGTGTAAAAAGAATCCTATATTTTAAATTTTCATTCTGTAGATTTAAGATATTTACCTTTTTTAATTTGACATTATTGCCATTGGAGAAATTTTATTTTGTTACTATTTTGCAATTTTACAGTTTCAGCACTTAGACAAAACAGTAAGGGTATTCCTTGGCTTGTTTGCTGCTCAGATGCGAGATCCCATCTTGGCAAGCACACAAAACACTTCCTCCTAAGTTTCTCCCATCTCCAACACCTTCTTGTTGCTCAGAGATTCCCTGAGCCAGCGGTGCTTTCTGTGCAGTAACTCTGAATGTGCTTCTTTCCTATGGAGTTGCCCAGCCTCCCCATGAGCCCCTGTATTTTTTAGCATCCACAACATCCTTTGTCAAGGAGTTGCACAGCTGGGTGCACATCCTGGGAGGAGCCACTTGCCTTTGTTGGTCTGAACACACAGGCCTAGGCTTGTTGTGCAGAGCTGCAATGGACGTGTTTGCGGGCAGAGAGCTGGTGACACCTTTGCACAAGGGAAGCAGACAGACCCCCTGCCTTGCACTATTCCTTCAGCGCTACCTCAGACGTTAGCAAGACCGCAGCAGGGAAAGCTCTTGCGCAGGGGATTTAGGATCAAAGAGGTGGGTCGCCCCACACAGGTGACAGTTCCTGTGGGCTGAGGAAGCCGGTGCTAGACAAGCTGCAAGTTTCAGAGTCAACAGGACCACATACAAGAAAATTTGATATCCATCCAGTGGTTACGCATCCGCTTGCGAGCATAACAGTGCAACCACGTGTTAGAAACAGTCAGGTATTGCATAGCGCTTTTCCTTTTTTTACCTCTCACCATAGAACAAAATTTTAAGACTATTGATGTATTGGCCCAATTTGCAGCAGTAACAGTTCCAGCCAGGCAAAGTGAAGGGACGGATAATAAATACAAACAGCTCATTCAAATTGTTCAAAGTGCTCATTTGGACAGTCACACAAAGAGTTTGTTTGAAAAGCGGCAAGTTTTTCCATGATGCCACCCAGAATTCCTAAGTTTTGGAGTAGTTTCAGACTACAGCACTTTCCAATTTGTCTGCGTTACAGTGATCTAACTGACGCCCTGTTCCCGGTGCAGCACTGCAAGGCAGTTTGAACGCTAACATTTGACCCAACAAGTTCAAAAGTCACATGGACCGGTTGCCAACAGGCACCATGAAGGAGCTTGTGGGTGACACTGGTCATAGAGCCCCCACCAAGCGCAGCCAGCAGCACCAGCGATTCCTGCGGTCCAGCCCGCATACCGAGGATCCCACAGCCACCTCCCCGTGCACTAGCCACAAAGACCATCAAGGAGAGTTACAGCTGGCAGTTCTTCATCAACGCTGCATGCTGAGAAGCCAAGTTGAGGATCTGTTGGCTTTTCTGCCTTTGTGTTGGCATCATCAGCAAAGCAGAGCACAAGCGTTTCATTCTCTGGCAGAGGGGAGCGCACGACCTCAGCCCCCTCCCCACAGCCACTGGTTCCTGCAGTTATGCCAAGTTATCCGTTGTGCTAGTGCTGCTGTTTGCGCACTGTGCTTGGTGCTGAACTAGACAAGGAAAGATGCGCAGGTCAAAAAATGACCACAGAATTTAGTGTGCTGGCAAGGAAATAAACTTACATAGTAGGACTTTTTTTTCCCTCTTTCCAAGAAGAGGGTAGGGATAACAACACATGCTGTTTGAGGAAATTTGAGACGTAAAAATATGACTGACAATTCTTCTAAAGATAAAGAGATTGTTTTAAGTAATTTAAAAATGAAAAGTTTATCCAGCCAGAGAAGCCACAGTTAATACAAAACCTTTTCATATACATCATGGTTAAGTGGAAAGCAATACAGTTTCGAAATACGAAAACAAAATACTAACCATCAAAACAAAATAAACAGCATTTTATTAAATCAAATTCCCTTACTACATATATGGCTTGATCATTCGCTTAAATTTATACAAATAAAATTGATACTAGCAGTGCAACAGGAAATTCTGTACAAATTTGTGCTCTATCAGAAAGACTATTGGAGAGGGTACTCCGCACATTTCTTTGCTATCCAGTTAGAGAATTAACTTCTGAAAACAACATATGAGCAACAGTGAGCTCTGCTACTGTAACTGCAGTTAACAAGCTATACATTTTAGCTAAAGAAAAAATGTCTTTCTGTGTATTCTGTGCATTCTGTGTTGTTCCTCAACTGCAAATACATTTTGCTTGGTTTATTTCCAACTCTGCAACATAAAGTCATTAATAAGGAGAGTATGGAGAAGATACTTCAGAGGAGCATAAAGTATGGCCAAATTCAAACTTGTGATTCAAGCTAGTGATGAAATGCTCAAGAGCGAAAGGGAGGGGGGGAAAAAAAAAAAAAAAAAAAAAAAAAAAAAAAAAGCACAAAGGAAAACTCGAACGGAAACACTTCTTTGAACTGGGGGTGAGATTGTCAGGGAGTGCTGACACGNGTC
>PTEX01000129.1:883480-920462 GCA_003342815.1 Eudromia elegans | reverse complement strand
AGAAAAAAAAAAAAAAAAAAAAAAGAACAAAACAAAAAAAACTTGGGTTCCAAAATCTTTCCTACACTGTTTTATCAACATGGTTTATAAATGTTAAACTCCATTTCTTTTTAGGCTTACAGAAACTTTTTGAATTGCCTATTAAACATTTCAAAATAACAACTAGAGAAGAAAATGCTTCTAATTACAGATTAAAAGCAGAAAAAAAAGTAATCTCTCTATGCTTAACTTTTTTCTTTTTTAAGGGAAATACGGGCAACAAAGAGAATAGGGGAAACAACAAAAACAAATACTGAGTACATCACTCTCCATAGAGGCTTTCCAGCTCTTAGATCTAGCATCTTGACCAAGTCAACAGAACTAAACCGATCCCAATCAAGTTTCAGGCTCAGTGTTTCGCACCAAATCTTTTGTTATAGTCAGATTAAGAACTGTGAATTGATCAAAGTGAAAGCATGCACTTCAAAGTCCTGGTAAAATAAACACGGTATTGTGAAGCTATTAGTAGAAAATCCATAGTTAGTGCTGAAATGAGTTTCTTTTCAAATTGTATCATCAGTTTGAACACTATTCAATCACTTCTTCCTTCCTCTGTTCAGAAGACAAGAATTCCAACACACAAAACACAGAAAGGTCTAAGCTTTTAAACACTGATGCTTTTTCCTGCCACATGCAAGATTTTCACCCATTGAAGACAGTCACCAATTACTTCTATTTTGCGTATCTGAATCTTGGAATCATTAAAAAGATCCCAGACAAGTTCAAGGTATCCCCTTACAGAGTATTGCTGATATACTGTAATATGTACGCTGCGGGTGGTCAAGTGCTGGACTTGAACAAGAATTTGGTGGACATCTGAGAAATGTGGCAGTAGGACTGAGTGCACACAGGGCACATGAGCTAAGATTCATACGGATTCTAGGCACTCGCCTGGTCTTGTAGTTTTTTCTTCCACAGGAACTGCATTTAAGCAACTCTAAGTTCCTATATTCCTTATATGTCTGAAACGCAAATGAATGAATAGGAAAGGTGTCCAATGAGCAGCTGAACTCTAAGCCCATTCCAGAATATAAGTACTACTTTTAAAAAAACTGCATCCAACAAAAGGCATAAAACTTTGTTCTGAATATTTATCTCAAAATGGAGTTCCTATGATTTCTCCATAGAATCTTTTTATTTCCTTTTTAAATCCTCCCCAACCTCGTTTTCATATGCTTTCAAGATATTTCAAGCATCTTTAATATTGTAATTTACCATGTAAACTTGCTAATCATGTTTATGTGAATTTACAAATATTGGAGTTTAGAGACTAAAAAAGTAATTCATATTCTTCAAACAGAAGACTCCTCTATGGGTGTCAGAAGCAAACTGAAGTCACTAAAGGAAATGTAGCATCTGGCCAGCCTTGTTTAGACTGCACGTCCTTTGACAAAACAACCATCAATCCAGTCCCAGTCATCCAGACAGGACTTTTATAAAAATGGATTTTCCGTTAATTTCCAGGTAGGAAAACATAATTCATTACATAAAAGACACTTCTCCAAAGAAGAAATATTATCACTGACCTTTGCAACAGCAACGGCTTGCTGTGGATAATACAGGGAGACACCAATTCCCATGAAACCTGCAGGATACACCACTTTCTTTATTTTCGAACCTGTTTCACAAGAGAAAATACAGAGTTGGAATATACATTAGTTGAGATAACTGAATAGTCTTACCCAACTTTTATTTATAATATTTTATCAACACTATTTTACTAAATATAGTTCAGCATATTTTCTGTTTAGATCTCCTGGTTTCTTAAGAAACATGAGGAAACTGAGCAATTTTTTTTCCCTTGGGAAAATATTTTTATTAGCACTGTTCCACACTGAAAATTACAACTATTTTGCTGTGGTAGTACAGAAGTAAATTCAGCACTGGATAATGAACTCACAGTTAAGAAATACTGAATCAAACTCTATCAACTGATGCTTTTTTTCTAAACTGAAAGGCCAAATTCGGGCAAAGAAAGGTTAGGTTAACATTCCTTTGAGAAATCGAGCAGAAGCAAGAGAAGTTTCACACCAAAGAGAAGACTTTATGATTCACAAATACTGATTCCTCCACAGCTGCTCTTATGAAGAGGTTTTCTTGAGTCAATGTAACAATTTGCAAAGAATTAAGTACTTTTCAACTAGGATACCTAAAATTATGCTGTGTGCTTACAAAACTCCAAATGAGTTTTGAATTCATTAATCTATTTCAATAAATCTCTATTCAATCATAGAAGTTTAAAAATTTAAATGCCTTAAGGAAAAAAAATCACGAAGGGGGGAAAAAAAGGCAAACTCATCATCACAGCTGGTTATAGATGTGGATGCATGCAGTCTGCCCGTGAGCCGTGAGAATTTGCAGCAGTGATTCAGTTAGAGGGTATGTTTCAACTTATCCTGTCAGAAAAGGAATGGAGAAGGGAGCGGGTACAGCAAAAAAACAAAAAGTAATGGAATAAAAGGGAAATAGGTCAGAGGACATAGAAGAGATATGCAGGTGTCAGGATTAGTGGTTCCATTGGAACTTGAAGCATAGCTTGTTCTATGTGCAAAGATATATTTACTTCCAAAAAAAGAGATTCTTAATTCTGAAGAGGAAAAGCACATTAGAAGTATGCAGCATTTTCCCACACACATTCCCATGATGAGATGTGAAACTGCTAATGGTAAGCTTGGAGCAACTTTCATACAGCGACTCAGCCAATCTCACGAAGAGGATACCAATCCCACTCATTTCTAAGGACGCACTGGAAAGGGGAGTTTCACTGCATCTTTAGAGACAGATAAATGACCTTTCTTTTTTTTTTTAATTTCTAGAAATGGAATAATTCTCCTCAGTGACAGTTTATCACAGCATAACCACAGTATCACTTCAGGAATACTTTAAAAAGGTGAATAGAGTACTGCCTTCCAGCAGTTCGTTGCCTGTTGGAGATACGCATCTGACATGAGGTTAGGAATATCCCCATATCCACTCCAGTGCAAGGTAACCAGGTTAAAACAAATAACTTTCGACAGTATTTTAAAATTAAGGTGCATGACTCGAGGCTGAATACAATAACTTCTGTGTAGTGAGCAGCAATATCTTCAAATGCTATAGTCAAACCTGGAAGAAATTATTTATCTGTACTTTCCAAGAGTGCAATTCAGATTTCCTGCTTGCTCAACATATCTGGAGTCCATTAATGTATATTTTTACCCAGAGCAAGTCTTGACTAGTATTTAAATTCTGCATTTTTTTTTTCTTGTGTTACCTCAATTCACTGTATTAAGGATGTCTCACTACAAACACAAAGTACACTTCTGTAATTTATCATTCTTTAAAACATACATTTCTGTCAAAGCATAAACATATTACTTTTCTTCAATTGGAGAAGAAATTAGTATCACATTTAAGCATCACAAAATACATTTGTATTTATATTGTAACCAGAGTTCACCAGTTATTTTGATGGATGTTATCATGCACAGTAGATTTGCACCTGGACACATAATACTTTCAAGCACCTTGTACACACAACAAATTGTACACATATCTATCATAGTTTAAGAATCTTTCTGCTTTAACCATAATTTATTTCTCCCATTATCAGCAGTGACATATGTGATAAAAGAACTTAAGCAATTATAAAGAATTTCAGTCTAAGAAAAGTCCTTTTCTACTTTTTTTACAACTGAAAAAGATCAAAGATTAGATTCTAATTACAAATAGAGGTTCATAATCAAGAGCGAATGAATATTATGCAACTTTTAGGTGGAGTTTCTTTATAATGGGATGAGCACTACAGAAACACACTTGGAATAGTTAACTTACAATGAATTCCCACTTACCTCTAGCAAGAAACAATCCAACAATTCCAGCAAAACCGATCACACCAAGTCTTGGATAGAACCCAGAAGGGGGATTTTGGAGAAATTCACAGCCCTCTGAAAAGAAGTCAGAACACAGTGCACTAATGTAATGTGAAAGCGTTTTTGTGATAAGGAGCCATCAATACATGCTGGCAATTGTTACAAGACACAAAGAGTTATCAAAACACATTTAACTATCATGCACATCTTAGAACTACTGGCATAAAATTCAAAGCCTTTTAAATATTCTCTAGTGACACATGAATGAAACTGAACATCGTATTGTATTTACCAATTTTCATAGAAGATTTGCCTTCACTTCTGGGCCATCTGTTTTGTTTTGCTCTTTCGCATCTCAATTATATCTTTTTTGAGTTGGGGATAAAAGCCTTTACAAAATGGATTCTTATGTTTATATGCTAAGAAGAATGAGTTTTGATGCAACCTTACAAAAAAACGACAGAACAAAACAAAGACACAGCAGAAAGTAAAGATGCCCTCAGATGGCTGCTGATGGTGGAATAACCTTCCATAAGGAGCAGGTCAAAAGACTATTAATTTTAGGGAAAACATAATTAAAGCTCAGGATCTGAAATGAGTTCCAAAGAGGTAGCTATGAGCATCCATTCTTAGTCTTGAGGAGCCAAAATATGAAAGAATACTTTCAAAATAAGTAAAATTATTTTGAATAAACTCAAAATACTTAGGAGATCCAAGGAGTTAAACTAAAACAATAATGTTAAACTTAACAAAAATAAGACCAACACTGTAAACAGAAAATAAACATTGCAGGAAGGTTCAGCTACAGGGCTGAGTCAAGCAAATACTATTGCATTATGCTTTCTCCTGGCTGGGAATAAATGGTGAGACTTGTTCATATCTATCTTTCTTAATGGCACTGGATTCATAGAGCTGAACCCATAGATTAAGGGCTCAGATTTGAACTATGCACCATAGCGGTCCACAAAGGAGCTGTACACAGAATAACAGCCTTATATGCATGAAATACGAAATGTGAAATGATGCTTAATGAGATTTCCTTTTAACATTAGGGAATATGCCTTTTAGTTGCTTCTAAAGAAAACTGAAAAACTGATTTACCTTTACCACGCTCAACAGCTTTTTCTAATTTTGGCATAGCTTTAGCATAAAGATCCTAAAGAAAAGAAAAGGTAAGAAAAAACAGTAAATAGATATCAATTATGTAAAAATAAAATTGTCACTGAATCAATGAAGAGAAAGATTTTTAGGTTGCTAGAAAAAAAAAAATCACTGGTTAATTTGCCTATAGTGCTTTTTTGTTTTGTGTCTGTTAAAAATATTTTTTTTTTCAAACTAGGAAATAAATCTGGACATAGTTACTTCCCTTTACTTCCACTTCCTCCCTTCGCTCGCAGGTTTAGGCCTGCTCAACATTACATTCTGCATTACATAGAGCATTTTCTCATGGCAGTCTTTGAACAGAGATCAATTATAGTCTCCTAAAATTATTACCTTAGATTTCTCCATATGTGTACATATTGCAAAAAAATCTTGAGTTAAGAAGATAAAGGAAGAAAATACAAAACTAATAAACTCATTTTGAGCAATTCAGAGGGACACGCCTCACTTTGCAAACTGATAAACCTCTGTTTCCAAGAGATAGCATCTCAGGATAATCCAATGGCATTTTTGAGATGATTTAGGAAAAAAAAAAAGACAAAAGAAAGACACGTACTGTGTCCCAAACAATTCATCAAAGATGCACCACAGCAGCCCCAGGAATTATCTGTAAGTTTTGGGTTGTTTGTTTTTTTTTTTTGACTGACTGTAAGTAGGAATATAAGGCAGCAATGAAGGCAGAAAAATCACACTGCCTTTTATCAAAGTTGAAATAAGTCAGTTATGCAAAGACAGTTTACTCTTTAGGCAGACTGCACAAAACTATCCATCAATTACGGAACAAATTCCTAAACATGTATGTCCTGAAGCTAAAGAACAGAATCTTGATATCACTCAAGCTACATCTATGGGGAAGTGAAAGCATTTTTTTTGTATACTATGCAGAGACAGGATCTTTAGAAGAACTTTCATTTCCTCATTAGCAATAGAATTTAACTTTTGTGTGTGTGTGTTTGTGTGTGACCAACATTTGTTATCATGCGACAGATAAAACATAACACTAAATGACTGACCATGTTAAAAGTCACTGCAAAGAAAAACACACTTTAAAAATCCAGATACTCAAAAAATCCAAGACTACATCTAATATTCTATTTGAGCTCACACACTCACATCTACCTCTGTGTTTTAAACTAGCTTTCTATTAGGATTAAGCAATTAATTTTGAAAAAAAAGTATATAAATATAGCCAATTCTAATTTCAATATCCTGTGTTATGGCTTTTAATTTGAGACACAAAAGAGACAGACACCTAAAATGTTATCTTTAAATTATCTAGGGAAAAAAAAACAAAAAAGCAAAAAACACATTGTCTCTGACTACAGTTAAGCAAGCAAGACAACCCCTAAACCATGACGTTTACGGACTTACTTTATAAAAAGAGTCAGAGAATCACTGCAATGGAATGATCTGTTGTCTGAGCAGAAGAGCTCATCTGACACAAATGACTATCACGTCCACAAAAATAAGGCAAATAAAGTAACAGGCCCAACCAGGTAGCTAGTCTCTTCTCAAATTTCACTCCCAGTTACAGTTACCACAGGTAACCAAATGGCACATCAGTATTTGAAGAAGTCAGAGCACTAGTGGCATGCAGACTTGGAGCCTCTTCCCTGATGAGGTTCCCCAGACTGCAAGTGGCTCTGGATACAGCTTCAGGGAGACACAGGTGCTATTAATGGTTAGCAGCACAATGTGGAACAAAAGGCAGGAACCACAGCCCTGAGCACAACATCTTGGCATCAAGAAGAGCAGTCTGCAGACCAAGAACAAGATTCACAGCAGTCAGATGATGAAGTGGACAATCACATGAAGGTGCCAAGAACAGCGCAGAAGACTGTGGCCATCTACCCTTCTGCTCTTTCAGGCTTAGGAATTTACGTAGGAATTAAAGGGAACATGTATTTCTGATTCACATTTATGACTTAGAGGATTATGTCCACAGCATTCCTTAAAAAAAATTACATACAGATCCACGTTGCTTTCAGAAAACAAGAGAAAGCACATTTTGAAAAGCTAAGACTACCTGGTCAGGTATTTCATGTGACATTCTCCCCAGTATAACAGAGTTAAAAGCCTCAAGAGTCACTGGGTCAGAGGACAGCAATGGTACAGCTCTGTGACCTGGTAGCAACAGTCTCAACCTAGATTGCAAACACCTTGCCTTTTCTCTATGGTCCAGAGACTATTTTCTGTGTTTATTGACTGGTTACACTACTATAAACACATTACCTAATAAAATATAATAAAAGATTTTAGGGATGAGGCCTCTGCACTGATGCTCTCTCTGAAGATCAGAATATCATATTCCTTCCCTCAACCTTCTGGTTCAGCAAATACCAATTTATTTTCTACACGGTTGTGCCCCATCACAGCTGCAGTGAGGACCACTCATTCTTACTGCCTCAGGATACACTGCTGGTATTTTATGGCAATCCCTTTGTATGTGCAAAAGGAAAAAAAAATATTTTTCTGCTACCTAACATCCTTATAAATTCAAATCCTTTCATGATTTTTTAAGGCAATTCTTTCTTTTCCATTCAGGAATGTTTTAACTCTATCTAGAAACAAAACCCCAGCTCAACCTGCATCACCAAATCACCACCACATTTAACACAAAAACATTCTACCTGACACCAGGCTGTATATGGCTCCATAAGATGCCGCAAATGTGAAACCCCTTCTTCCAGTTGGGTTTGTGGCTTTTCCACATATTTAGTCTCACGAGCTGGAGAGGAGTAGAGTGACAGCTGTGAATATTAGCAAACAAGAGGTTAAAAACAAAGGCATAATGATGCAGAGGTCTTCAGGGCAATGTATCTCTACCCAGAGAACATGATGCTTACTACCTAAACAAAACATAATAAAAATTCAAGAACAGGTGTGAGACAAATATCAGGAGCAAAGTTTAATTACACATTATGATCAAGATGACTTCTAATTGCTGAGCAATTCATCCAAAGTAGCTGCTATGTGATCTAAATCACAGGCTATAAATTATTGTTAAATTAGTTTCATAAGAACTCAAGACATAATGCAAGAAATGTTTCCAGTCTTAATCAGCACTTCTGGTTCCCAGCTAACATACTAAGTGTACTTTAAAATCACAATCAACTGTTTCTTATATTTGCTCAAGCCACTATCAGAGAGTCTTAGTAGTTACCTAAACAAGGTAACATCCAATACAAATGTGGCTGTTTGTTACTGAATTATATCCCAGCCCTTTTGCTTGTTTCACTGTATTGCCTCTATGTGCTGCAGTCATTAACCACAGAAGCAACTGAGAGCACTATCAGCCCCAAAAGGATGATATGAGCAAACAGGAACTGTAACATCCACCTGAAGAGCAATTGACATCTTCACGTAATAAATACTAAAACATCCTCTTTAGGGAGTGACACGCAATGTACTAACTGCAATTACCTGAGCACATTTAAGGCACTCCATTAAAAAAAAAAAAGTATACCAAGATATATATTATTGGAGTGGAAGAGAATAAAAATAGATAAAAACAGAGAAAACATTAGTTAAAATAATTTTTATACTAAACTAGTGTTTGGTATAGGTTTTATACTACATTTTGTAGTACAATGTAAACTAATATCTCTACTGAAACAACATACTGTTGCTTCAAAATGCACTCTTCCAAGATAAACTGGAAAAAATTATCTATGATAGTAAAAAAAGTCATTAACCTTAATCAAAGATACACTGCCATGAACATAAAAATAATTTGACAATTTCCACAGCTGGATTCCCATAATATTTTATATATATAAAAATCTAAACCTCATTTCTCTAGGAAATCTGGCTACCTTTGGCACTCATAATCACAATCAGCTGTCCTCTAAGAACTTTTGATCCTGTCAGATAAGCTCACAGTCAAGTTTGCCACACTGCAGGATGCCTCAGAGAGAATGAAGTTCCCATGTGCTGGATGAGGTTGGAGAGCTGAGGGAGAACAGAGAGGCCACAAGCCTCACACCTGTGGATGTGAGGGGAGGTGGCCAGGGCTCCGCCATTGCACGTGGCACTGCTCAAGCTGCCCACAAGCCCATCTCTCACCACGTGTGCAAGCCCAGGCAGCTGCCTCACCACCAACTCACATAGGGCATGCAAAGAGCCAAGCTATACTTCTTCCTCCGGGGTGCAGCCAGACAACTCTGCAGCTAGCACTCCTCCCACACTATGCAAGTGAATTGCTCACAGAGATATGTCCGAAAGACTTAAGTCTACAGAAGAATAAGCTTCATATTTGCATGAAACAATGGGTTAAAAAATAGGTTAATATAGGGCTAAAATACTTATAACACAACCATGAATTCTCACAGCTACAGGTCTGTATTTAGTTATGAACTACAAAATAGGTCTCTTTGATGTCTGCATCTGCTAAAAGTATACAGAACAATACTGGTAAGGAATTGCAGTGAAGTTCAAGATAGGACTGGGTATTTTAGAGTTGCAATAGCAATATAGCAAAGACATTCAAAACATCTTAATGAAAGAGTTGACTGACAGGTTTAAAATGTCATAACTTTTAATATATGTTGCTACCTATGTTGTAATGCTGCAGAGAAAGGAAAATTGACACAATTCTCTGCGGAAGCAGTATAGCCTGTAGGTTATAATAGTGACCAGCCAAGGAATTTTATTTCTGAAAGAGAGAATAAATTACTGCACTTTTAGAAACAGAACCTTCTGCTTTTGCTATTTCACTTGAGAACATACATGAAATTTTAACAGAACTTGACAACAGCATTTTTCAAAAAAATACATGACATTATCTTCACAAAAAAAAGAGAAGATATTCCTGTGGATTCGAAACACGACTTAAAAGCAAACCTATGACGGTGAGAAGAATTTCTGAATGAAGAAAAGAAAGCTTTAATGTTTTAAAAAAATGTTGCACATGAGCAATCCTGACACTGTCAAGCAGAGGTCATCAAATGCAATTGCCATATTGATTTCTTCATTATTGTAAATAGAGAACCGAGTTTAAACACAAGTATACAAAAGTGAGATGTACCCAAACACATTTGCTCTTTAAAATACATTTGGTCTTTCAGAATTCTGCAAATATTTCTCCACAGGTAGAAGAGCACTGGTCTCTAACCATACTTACATCATCAATTTTCAGTAACTCCTTTTTGGAAGTCTCCTTCTCTGAAGAGGAAGCATAAACCTGAATGGAGAGCAAGCCCAGGCTGACAGGGGCAGCCCCCAGTCGGATTACCTAGAAACATCATGAGAGGACAAGTTACAAGTCCAAACAAGAGAGAACCACGTTTGAATACATCCCAGACAGATAATATTTATGTTCCAGTAGTAGGTGATAAATTAAGATGATTTGAAGTTAAGAGAAAGGAAGGTCAGCATTACTCAGCTTAACAATCTTGAGTGCTCAAATGATAGCACACATATGTTTTCAGAAGAAAAAAGAAATAAGCTTGAAGTTTTCATAGAAGTCCATAATGTATTTATTTTCTGCAGCTAATAAAAAAAAAATCCTATTTCTAGTTGTTGTCTACTCTAGATGTAGGAGAGGAAAAAAAAAAGAACAATTGAAAGTATCAGCACATAATCAGTAATTTCTACTTTCATGCAACCCATGAATTACAGCACTGCTTGTACCATGACAGACACTAGAATGCCTCTGTTTTTGAACACTCTTTTGGAAGGCCTCAGATTCAATCACACAACACAATCACCATGCAGAAAGTGAATATAATTTTCCTGTATTCAAAATCTGTTAAGAAATACAATTTATTAGAAGAGAATGCTTTAACTCCCTTCCTCCTCAAAAAAATAGATGCATGACTAATCAAGAACACACAAACAGATTTCCAACAAATACTTATCTAACAGCAAATGCTTAAGCCAAGAAGGCAGTCAAAACAGGAGACCTTTCCATATCTCATCTTCATGTTACTAAACTGACAACCATATATTGGTTGTACGGAGCTTCTACAGCTTTTTTTTTTTTTCTGCGTTTTTTTTTCACTGCTTTACATCACAAAGAAATACAATGGCTTGCAGCTAAGCTGGAGGTGTCCGTGGATCCATCCCACAGGGGAAGTCCTGATGCTCCCCTTGCCATACCTTGGTGGTCGGAGGGTTTCACTGTGAGGCAACTCGCCTCGCTACTCTGGCAAAGATTAATCCTGCAGAAGTGGAGAGCTTTTTGTGGCGTTGGCAAACTGAATCTATTCACGAAACAGTCTGATGAGCACCAGAAGGACGAAGAAGAAGCCAGCAAGACCTCTTCCTTTCCAAGGATAGTAATGACAGTGGATACTAAGGAGAGTGACCTAACACCTTACAAGACGGGTTAAATCAATGCATCTTTCATACTGTTGTAACGACCACTGACCTTGTAACAGGATTAGTCGGCAAGTTTCTCTCTGCTCACTGCAGAACTGTTAGAAAGCAGCTGTAGACTTAACCAGATTGCTTGTTTGTGCATAATACAGACCTGTATCTGCAACTCAAATTTCATCCGTTTCTTTGCAGAATGAATATTAAACAACAAATGAAGCCAAGAGATTCTTCAAAATAAAACAAGAATATATAGTGATTGGACTTCTTAAAGTGCAAGGAAACAGCACATAAGATCTAGGTCAACACGGACTTTTTTTTTTTTTTTTTTGAGAAAGATGCAGGGATCTGATGGAGCAGAAGGGACGGAAAAACTTGCTTAAAACAGAAGTTTTTCCTTACTTGTATTTATGGAGTCACCACTACGGCAATATAATGAAACACCACAATGTTTCACAGTCAAAGAAAGACATGAACAACCTTTAATAATGTTTGCTTAAACAAAGATTTTTCACACACTTTCATTAGCCAGGATAAACACATGAATGTCACTAACCATTATTAACTGTTGGATCTACTTCCTCATTCTCTCTTATTTCAGTGCAAAACTGTTCTTTCACTGAAAAGGCAAAAATCTGAAATATGTTTTCATTCTGATAATGTTTTCAGTAAAATATTACTTGCTGAGATTTTTTCTGTTAAAAATAAGACATGTCTAGAAAATGCAACAATATACTCATCTACTCTATTTGTTTTCCTCAAAGCTCCATTTATTTAAACTACACTTGTTATCTTAAGTACCACATTGAGTTTCAAGTGAGCCTAAATTTCAAACAACTCTAATAAATTAAGAATAGTTGTGCTTTTGCAGACTATGACAGCAGCACCATATACTACACACAAAATATGTTAACAATGAGAAAGGCTTTTGAAATAAGCCTCTCAGCTTCAGAGTCACTCAAAGGCAATACCTGAATATGGCAAACATTTCTCACTTATGTGTATATAAATGAACATGCACACAATTTTTACAACTTCAATTTAATGTTTTTACAAGAGTCCTTCACATAAAAAGAACCCTGCAAAAAGAGCAGTAACATCTTTTGTAAAACACTACATTAATTAAATGATCATTGATTAAAAAAGTTCATAACTGATCGCCTCCCCTTACAAAAAATAAACTCGAGTCTACTGCATTGAACAGTAGGTGCAGTTTTTAGATTCTGCTTACATGATTTTCTAGTGACATAAATGGCATTAAATACCACCAACAAAAGCAGTAAAATCCAAGCCCCTTAAACATGAGTGTCTTATGTAAATGTGCACATACGTCTCAGGTATGCTAACAGTGGAGCATAAGAACGGCGTCACCTTGGTTTCCCAAACAGTTGTCAGCGATCACAAGACTATTCAAACAGAAAATTACTCATACTATCGTAATACTTAAGTGCGTATGTTTTCCAAGGGTTTTGTATTTACATTTTTAAGAACAAAATGGAATTAACAAGTGCAAGAGGAATCTCTGCTAAGCACACTGTTCAAGTGAAACCTCTACTGCAGTTTATAGGACAGAATAATCAGTACTACGTACACACAATAAGACATGTATTCTGTAGAACAAAAGACTAACTGTTCTATTTCCCATTTCCAAAATGGGGTTTCATTTCTTAATTCTGCATTAATAGTATTATTACACCAAATGCTTTAGTAAATCTGTAAGTGCAGGCAAGCTATACCAAAATTGCTAGGAAAAAAATCTATCATGTTTCATTGCTCATTCTTTTGCTTCATATCTCATTCTCAATTTTTTAAAATCCTAATTAAAAATATATACACACATGGTAAAAATAAATCCTCAATTAGTTCTCAAAATGAGCACAGACAAAAAAAAAAGAGAGATAGATTAAGTATTAACTATTCCACTTGGATTATTTTTTCTCTCATGTCTGTTTTCTTATTTCACTTACTACTGTGGCTGTCAATTCGTCAAAACTCAGGCAGAACAGTAAAAGGAAGGAAGTCTTAAATTATACTTTAGTGAAGGGTGATATTTGCCCTAACATAAGAAGCAGCTGCATTTTCTCTTCCCTTTTTCCTCATGCCTCCCAACACTAACATAACACACACACTCTCTCGGGCACTCCTTTTCCTGAACCATAAATACCGAGAACAAGAAGTCACCTTCCCTACTCTTAGTAGCAGAAATCAGCCTGGTCTTAAGCACCCAAGTTTACCTAACCACAACAGTTGTATAAAAGTAGTAATATTTTGACAGCACACAAAAGCCTACAACAGATCCCAAATATATACCCAGACTTGCTACAAACTGAAAAGGAATCCAAAAAAATGAGAAGGTAATATGTGAGCAAAATTTCTCTTTACTGGCCTGTTATGTAGTTTAAAGCTACAAAATCTGAAATCAGAAAAAGAACAAACTTTTGTTTCTGTGATTTTCAATGTTCTTGAAAATATTTTCTTTCATAAAATGTATGACCTTTCCATTGAAAAATATGAATTATGTCTAACGGGACATGGGCACATTGGCATGGTAAGTCTGTCAACCTGACACGTAGGATCCCTTTAGTGTAGAAATCCGCAGCTCTTGTGACCTCTCAACAATTCTGAGAGCAAATCCTTACGTAACTCGCCACTAGCCCGAGAAGTCTGGGGCTCCTCCTGTCGGAGACGAGGAGCTCGAGGGCAACCAAGCTGCTGCGGGATTTAAGCCGAGATTTACAGACTCTGCTGACAACCTCCACAAATACTACAAAAAGAAGCTGTTATAGGACAGGGGAATTCCCAGCTATACGAATCCAAACGTAAAGCACTACGAAACCAGAACACCACGCTGCTGGGTCTAACGCATACCTAATCTTTAAGGACCGAAGGGGCTGGCGAGAGCCGCAGCCCGCGGCCGGACGCGGCCGGACGCCCCCGCCGCCCCCGGAGCCCAGCGCGACCCCGCGGCCGGCCTCGCCGCGGCCGCTCCAGGGGCGCCCCCTGCCGTCCCACCGCAGAGACTTGTCCGCAGCGGCGCTTGACGGGCCCTTAACGGGCGCTAACGGGCGCGCGGGGAGGCCGGAGAGGCTCCTCACCTTGAACATCGCGGTAACGGCGCTGGCTGGCGGTGACGCCGGCCGCGTCGCTGCGCTGGTGACGTTGTTGAGCTCGCGCCGCGACGGAGGCCCGCGAGGGCCTGGCGCCCTGTGCGCGCGTCTCGGCGCCCCGGCAACGCGGCGGGGCGGGGCCCGGGTCGGCCATGGCGGCGGCGGCGGCGGCCACCACCATCCAGCGCGGCTGGCGGCGCTACGTGCAGATGCGGCTCTTCAGGCTGCTCACGCGGGCAGTGCGCGCCGCGGTACGGCCCCGACGGCCATCGCCCTCCACCCCCGGCCGCTTGCGTCCGCACCGGCGGCCATTAGCCTCTCCCGCTGACGGCCGTTAGCGCCCCCCGGCGGCCGTTAGCGTCCCTCCCTGTCGGCCGTTAGAGCCCCTTTGGCGGCCGTTGGCGTTCCCGCCGCCCCGTGTGGGAGGGCGGGCAGGGAGAAGTCTCGAGCGGCGGGCTGTAAAAACGGAGCGTGGTTTAAGGCGGGCTCTGCTTGCGGGTGTTGCAGGAGTACTGCATCACGCATGAGATCATGCGGAGGGTGAGCCCCAGGGAGGCTGAGCTGATAAAGGATCCCAGCATGGAGTGTAAAGTCCGGTTCAGGTAAAGCGTACGTCGGTTGAGTTCTGTATCTGAATCTTGCATTTCTTCATAAACATACAGTCATAAAAATACATGCTTGTGTCTGAAACACAACCTTTAAATCATGATATTACCTTAAGGCACACATAATTTACATTTTAAAGAGTGTTCTAGGATTCTGATTTTTTTTTTTAATGCCGTTCCATCCTGAAGACTTACGTTCTAGCATTTCTGAGTAAACCGATTCTATGCTGTGTATGTTGGGATTTCTGTAGTAATTCTGTGACTTCCTTTAAACGAAAGGATTTCAAGCTATCATTTGAAATATTCTGAAAATCAGTGAGAATCTCCTTTGAATCTGAGTGGACTTTCAGATACAGAGATCTATTGCTTTAGATAAATGTCTTTTGCTGTTTGGAAAATTTTGAGTTCTTAGGAACTCTCAGGATCAGTGGGATATGAAAATAGTTTTTAGTAATCTTTTTTAACCATCTTACTTCAAGTCATCAAATACTACTCTTCTTTTGCTGCATTCCTTCACCCAGCTCAACTTTGTGTGTTGTTTTTTGTTTTGTTTTGTTTGATGTTGTTAAGTCTATCTTTCCTTTCTAAGAATAGTAAATTAAATAACCCTTTCACCATATTTTAGCATTTGGCTTTTTCAATGAAAAAGATCCCAAGGAATTGAGATCTGCAGTTCGTTTGAAGCAAGGTAGACTGGAGCAAGTTCTTTACAGCTCATATCAGAAAGAATATCCCTTCAAATAAGATAAAACAAGATAATAGTCTTTTGTGATTTAAGCCATGGGAAACCGGGGTCATATTGCAGTTAATTAACTGTGTTCTTTGTCTCCTCAGATTTGCTGGCCAGGAATTTCCACCTTTCGTTGTGTTTAAGATTTTTCGTCATACCCAAGGCAAAAGCAGCAAATACATTAGTGGAAAAAGAATAATAAGTCCATCAAATGAGGTGACTTACTTTGTATTCAAATGTGGTCATTTTCTGATCAGTGATTATCAGATCAGTGGTATCTTGGTGGGTTTTTTTATTGTTGGTTTTCTTTCCCTCTCCCTTATCATTCTGTACTATGTTTATCCTCTTACTTCAGCCTTTTGATTAGGTACAATAACAATACATTTCAAATGAAACAAGTAACTTGCTTCTACTGAATGCTGTTGATTTTCAGTTAGCAAAGAAAAAAAGTCCTCAAGCTCCTACACAAAAGTTTTACACAATGTTATGTGAAAGCATTTGCCTGATTTCTTCGTGCAGATTGTTGTGCATGGAATAAAAATATGTTCCATGGGTTGTGTCCTGTAGCTGCCCCTCATGGTTCTGTCGCGAGTCTCCCCTCTCCCTAATGTGGCACATGATAAAGCTGCCTGGGACTTAAGGAATCTTGATTGCCTCGGTACTGATAAAACACAAGCTCCACCAGAGGGAGTGAAGAACACTTGAATTAGTTTTCTGCTTTGAGATGCCCTCCTCTAGGCCTTTCTCTTATGGCTCCAAGAGAAGCCCCGCCTCCTAATTTAGCATGATCAAGAAATGTGGTCACGTCCAGGTCCAAAAATCACAGGATTTTAAAATAGTTTCTACTGCTTTTATAATATCCATCCTCTTAAACCTAGAAAATTTGATCAGAAAGTTTGTTTATGTACATTAAAACATCTTGATGATATTAATTTGAATTAACAGATACTTCATCTATTAGGGTATCAGGGAGAGAGAGAACAGGCGCATACAGACACTTATATCCTCTTAAATTTTATTTGTAATCATTAAGTTTTGTTGTGCTTTCTGTAAGAAAAATCTTGCTTTTAGAGTCATTTTACAGACCAAATGGAACCAGGTGCAGCATGAAAGAACATTTTCCAGACCATGGCTCACCATCTGTGTGGAGAACTGGACAATGCACAATGCTTTTCTAATTTCTCAGTTCTCTATAAATTATCAATTATCCTTTTTATTTGTTGGGCAATTGGAGGATTGTCAGGAGGACAATATGAGGTGAAGAAAGAAGGCTTCAGACTTGTGCCTGTCTATTCTTTTGGAAGTTTTATTATATTTTTCTGTCGTATTTTACAGGCAGCAGCTGATGCTTGCAAGTTAATGGGATATCGGAAATATTATGAACAAATAGTGCAAGATGAGCTTCAGTATCAACAGCAGAGGATAACAGATGAAACAGATGTTGCTACAATGAAAGACTACATGCATGTAAAAAATGTTTCAGATATTTTATAACAGGTTTTGGTAACGAAGATTCCATCTTTAGCAAAGAAGTTAGGATTTTATCTAAAATGTAGCTAAGTGGCTGAAGATTTTATCCGGTCTCTTTTCTTTCACCAGAGTATTATACTTTGTCATTTATGTCTATGGAAAATAAGCAGTAAGAATGCAGCAGAAGTTTGTGGAAAATGGTTTCACGGTGTTTTACACCAACTTTGTAAGAGCATAGAAAGTGACTGGGCCATTTGCAAGGCAGTCACTTTTTTTAATGTATTTGATTCATCCTCAAGGCGTTCAGAGGCAGAAAATTTTCAAAGATAAAAGTGACGAGAAAGTCAAAAAGCAGAAATAATGGGACCAAAAAAAGCTCTAAAAAGCTCTATCCCAGGCTGTGGCTGGGACTGTTTCCCAGCTGAATAGAGAAGAAAGATTTTTAACCATTACCTCTTTTTAAGTTGGTTACAAGAATAGCAAAGTTTTTTTGTTATTGCTCATACAGTGGTATAAGTATTAAATATGCATATTTTTGTAATCTTTCTAAATTCAATGCTTACACAGCAATTATTTTGTACACTTACATAATACAGATATAAATTTAGTAAAATTTTTTTTATTTAAAAAAAAATCAAAGGCAGACTATTCTGTGAGCTCTACCACCTTGAATGCATTTTTTTTCCTTATATGTACAAGTTCATTTGCAAGGCGATTGATGTGTCTTATTGAAAAGAATGGAAAATCTTTATAGAGAGGACCAATACAAATATATTCATTTTCAAGCAGGTGTATTGTTCTTTGACAGTATATCAGTAGTCTGGATGAAACCCCTGCATACTTTGGTGGCAGGAACAATTGCTGGAGAAGGCTGTCTCTGCAGAATTTCCCCAGGACTATGATCGTGTATGACATAATGGATTATGCTCAGTCCAGAAGACTGTCAGACAGACTTAAAAAGGAGCTGAAGTTTCTGCTGCTGAGGCCACAGAATAAAGAGCTTTGGCATGATCAGCTCATGGCTATTGCTAATATTAGGTAAGAACCCATACCAGCTTTCACTTTATTTTGCGTGCCAGTATTTTTTTACTTGACTCGGTAAAGCATTTCTTAATACTTGTGAAAGCAGTTATTTCCTTTAGAAAACAGATGCAGCACAGAGAAAGTTTAAAATGTTGCTACATATGAAGTCATCTTAGGCAAAAATGCAATTTAAGAAACTTTATTCCTAATTCTTGGCCTTAGCTGTTACATGCTAATCTTTCATAATGTTGTATTAGATTGCTTCCCCCCACCCTCAAGAATAAAGGCATTCCTTTACTAGCCAGTTATTTGCTACACTTGTGTGGGGAAAGAAAAAAAAAGTCTTGCATATTTCTGTTTAAATGTGAGTTTGTAACATCTACTCCATTAAATCTATCCAATGTAGTTAACTGCTGACACTGAAAAACTTCATAATTCTGAAAGGCTAGCTTAGTATCATATATTGCTTTTGAAAGAAGAAAAAGTGCATGGAAGATGTGTTTTGGGGGAAAAAAAAGAATAGATACAGCATCAAAGACAACATTGGGATAAGCTAGCCTTATGGCATGCCACTATTGTCTATCAGCCTGTTTAAAATTATTTTAAAAAATCTTTATAAACTGCTTTTCTGCCTCTCACTATTTTTGTGTTTTAATTTAACCTTTTTAAATTAAAGATATGCTGATGGCATATCATCAAGAAAAAGGCAGATATCTTTTTCTTTCAAGTTATTTTGAAAGTATACAGTTAATAGAAAATATCCAGCTAGGAGGGCTCCAATAAACTGAATAAACTTTCCAATAAACTTTCCATTTCAAACAGCTTCACCAATCGTTGGGAACCCAGCTTCCTAAATAGTTTCCACAAAGCACAATAGGGTGAGATATGTCAGGTATACAGTTTTTCTTGGTGGATTTCTAAATCTATTTTCTATATCACCATCTTTTTTAGCATATATTTGTTAAAACATCTAATTGAACTGTTTTTTGAAAGGCTGTATGATGATGGATTTTATCCAGTGCCTTTATGAAGGAACTGTAGTTTGTATTTTCATCAACACCTTATTTCATTATTTTACTCATTCTCTAAACTGGAAAAAAAATGAGTTAAGTGGATTTTTGCATTTAATGATGCTGCTTTGTTTGGAGCAAAGCTTACCTCATGCTTTTGCTTTTCAACTTCCTGTGTATATTTTTAAAGTGTTTTGCATTTGGTACTCATCAGAGGTGCTGTTTTGACAGCTCTGAGGTCTGAAGTCATATACTCTATAAGCAAATCATATGTTAAGAACAGGCAGATGCCATCGCACATTTCGTTGTGCTTTCCAACTGATTTACCTTTAATTCCATCAAAGGGATTGCTACATTCTTCTCTCAGGTGATTCAATACTTGAATTTCTGTGTGCTGTCATCAGCTTTGTCACATTCCGACCACATCCAAAATATCCTCAGTGCTTTCTAAATATGGATTCCATAGTCTAAGATAGGTGACAGGTAGAAGAGAAACCTATTGTGCAAAAAGCAGTTTAATACAGCTGAATGCAGTTTCTGTTTTGATAGGCAAGCTAACTTTCCTTCCACAGTTGAAGTCTCTCAATATCTTTAGTTCCAGCTTTTCTGAATTGCAGCCTTCTATGTCCTTCGTTCTCCATAAACCAATAGCTCTTCTGTTTATAAGTCATTGATGTTACTGACAGAAGTAACAATGAGTGCAAAGTATAGCAAACATCTTGCAGTGCATCAAACGGGTTGCATGCTACTAAAATCAGGGTCAACGTATAAACTAACAAACATCTTTTTGATGCCCTAAGCAGCAATTGGAACGATTCCTACTCATTTTAACAGTTTAAATACATCTCACACTACTGAGAGTGGGAGGAGTTCCATAATAGTCCGTCTGACTACCCATTCTTGCACACAGAAATCTTCTGGAGAATATAATGTGTATGACTATATGCTGTGCTGTGTCTTCCATGATTCAAGCGAGCTATTTCTTGAGAAATAGGGAAGGATTTGCATACCTGAATGGCCAAGCCTATACTTATAGTATTAGTGAAGCCGGAGTTTGAGTCCTGACTTGTTTCCCTGTCCTGTCCCTCTGTGACTTGAAATCTTAGAGGATTGCAGGGCTCTGAAGAGAAGCAAACTGCTCTGCAGAGTATCTTTGAGCAGCTTAAGTAAGAAGGGAGATTTCATCCTTGCCTAATGTTACCACCATCATTTGATATAACAGGAAAAGATGAAGAAGAAGAAGAAAAAAATTCCCTTTATAGAAGATAAAATTTGGTTTTATGGCTACCTTTGTTCCATCCAGGACAACATCCTTTCTGATAGAAGCTCCTGAGTTGGTTTTTCTCTCTTTTCTAGGTCTTCATTTCCATCCAATTCATCAATCACCTCCTCAATCCGCTGTAACCGACCCACTACGCTGTCCACACGGTCAACACGGTGCTCTTCTCAAGCTCGACAAAAGATAGCAAAGATGAAGAGGGCCTACTTGTGTGAGAAAGAAAGAGAGGTATGATGCAAACTGAGAAGCAAGCTGTGGCTTTCAGGACAGAATCTAGTATTTCTTGGGAGTATTCTTTAGCTAGGAAGTCCCCCTATATTTTCTTACAGTTTGGTAGCATGCCAAGTGGCATTTGTTTAGGCTGTTTTTGCACCCCTCCATTTATTTTGGAGTGTCAAAAACAAAACAAAACTTTTCCTCACATTCATCAAACACCACCACATCTAATTCCTTCAGAATACTGCATTCTGGGTGTATTTACCACCAAAAAGCTATCTATTTAGCACTTGACTTTACATATGTTTAGTCCTGAAGTGCATTTAAGTATAGAATGGACTTTGCAGAGGCTCTTTCACAGTTAGGAAAATTGCCATCTAGAAGTTTTCCCTTAGCTGTTTCTCTAGGCTGCTCATTGGCATCCTTCTACTTTCAGCAATTACCAGCAACCCCTTATTGTATGTAATGTGAAATCATTCATGTTTCCTTCCCACTGCTCCCTGCAGAGGAGGGCTGAGGCCAAATTTGTATTAGGAACTAAGGGAACACACATCAATAGTGCACAGACTGACACTCTCCGTACTTCAAACTGTTTCTCCCTAGTGCAGCAGATAAAACTACCTTTTTGGCTACTCAGCTGCACCAATCTTGTACAAGCCAGTCCTGGCACAGCTAAAAGATTCATGGTTTAGTTTTCTTTGGCATTTGACACAATTCAGGTGAATTTTATTTGGTTTGTCTGTTTTCCAAGTTATATAACATGATTTTTAACAGGTCCTTATTGCTGTGCTTTTCTAACTACGCATGCTACTATACAGACATGGAAACTGGCTGTTAAAAATGAGAGTGACTTCACTGGACATCAAGAAATGACACCGTCACAAGTTAAAAAGCCTGAGGATCAGTCTCTCCTTACAGATGAAGAATGGGAACATGAAGCAGCTACACTGTATGCTTGGTCCCAGACGTTATCTCTTGAGGATGTTGAATGATTTTCATGTGTAGGTAATGTAAAAAATCTTCAAAAGTTAAGGCACTGGAAAGTGACTAAACTTTTTAGTCATTTGAATGTTCTTGGTCCTACTTTGAACAGACTGCAAATATAAAAGCATGGCTTCCTACACCTATTTAACAAGTTTAGCAAGGTATATGTATACATTGTAATAGTTTTTTTACTGTGGAAAATAAAATAAAAACTCTGCACTGCAAAGCTAGGGCAAAATTAACCCTGAGTATGTATGATAACTATTTAAGGTTCAGAACTTCTTGGAAGTCGGGGTAGTTTAGCAGCTGGGCCTTGGGAAGCTTGTCTTCAGTTAAAATGTTTAGCTTGTTTAACTTACGTAGAGCTATGCCTTAATGCCCTTGCTTTTAGGGGACAGTACCAAACCAAAATTCATCTTTCCAAAGTCAGCTAAAATCTTCCACTAGGGTTGTTGATAATTTGATTAGCTCCAAACAGTAAGATGACATGTTTTTGTTGTTGTGCTTTATTTTTTAATTAAAAGCTATAGTTCAGGTAAACATCATGTTTTTTCTAACAGCATACTTCTTTTCAATGTTCTCGATAACATGTCAGAAGAAACAGTAAAGGAAAAACATATCACTTTCTAGTACGAAATAGTTCCAGATTGCAATAAATAGAATCAGGAAAAGGGTTTTGCAATCTAAAATGGCTCTTGAAACTTGACAAGCTTGTAACATTCTGCCAACAAAATGTTGAGCAGCCGAAGAAAATAGCAAAACAAGTTCCTGCTTTCCAGGAGTGAAAAACAAGGCTATCACTACACCAGAACAGCAGTAAGTGCTTATGCTGGGTATTATGCTGGCACCAGGGCCACTGTCACAGATACAGCTCCATGCATTTTGTATAGATTCTAAAATCTGGAAAGGGAAGCAGAGGAGAGGAATATACTGACCATCTTTATTTTTAAAGAAGTTAAGGAAAAATGCAGCACAGATGAAAAATAATTGGTTTCAGTTGGATAACTGAAGATAACCATGCGAAGAAGAACTTCTTTCCTGTGAGGGTGACAGAGCCCTGGAACAGGCTGCCCAGAGAGGTTGTGGAGTCTCCTTCTCTGGAGATCTTCAAAGCCCGCCTGGATGCCACCCTGTGCCCCATGCTCTGGGGTTCCTTGCTGGAACAGGGGAGTTGGACTAGATGATCTCTAGAGGTCTCTTCCAACCTCAGCTATTCGGTGATTCTATGATTCTATATCCAATTGGATAACTGGATAAGAAGAGATAGTAAAATCTGATAGTACTTTCCTTCAGGAGTATCCAAATACTTAAAACACACTTGTAACACACAACAGAATGTGATATCTGTGAGCACAAAGGGCTACCCAAGAGACTTTTTACAGGGCCAGTCCTAGGACCTAAAGCCATAAACCACAGGAGACTCTTGCACAAAAGAAATATGTGGTTGGCTTAACCCCAATTTGTGAGATGAACTATATTGGAAAAAAAGAAAAAGTAAATGAAACAGTAATTAGAATATGTGTCAGGACATACTGGAAATGAGTGTGGGAAAGGAGGCTGCCAGTAAGACAACATCTATGTGGTAAAATTGAGTAATGTAGTAAAAGGATATTAAATATAAAATTGAATGAGGAAATAACAGAACTATGTATTTTACTAGAACAAAAATAACTTATTCAGCAAAACATATCCATAAAATGTATGAGAGTTTTTATGAAGGAAGACTTCATCATGAGACATATTTGATAGACATATACAACACTTTCTTAGTTGCTAAAAATGCTACAGAGGATCAAGCCAGAAGGTTGGGCACTCAGCAGGAGATGTTTAACAGTAGCGTCCATTTCAGGGGAGACTGAAACGCTGCTGGATACTCATGCAGAGATCACGATGTCATGTGTCTTTACCTGTAAGCATGGCCTGAAGCATCTCTCCGTGCAACCAACAGGCAAAGTGTCAGAGTGGGAAGTGTTAGAGTAAGAAGCAGAGACTGTCTTTACAGACATGCCCTATCCTCTTCCTTGTGAGGAACAGTTTTACACATGCCCAACCAGTTACACTGGACAAAAAAAAACCCCACTACTCCGATTAAAAAATGTTGAGGAAAAAACTGTAAAACTTAATAGGCCAGAAGAGGGGCAAAGAGAAACAGCTGTCTACAAGTATATTACAAGCTCAGGATGCACCAAAGAATGTGAAATACTGAAAGCAAGAAATTTCCATTTGTATCACAGGCATACAAGCCGAGTGATCACAAATAAGTGAACTGCTGCTAAAAATAAGGACAGATATTCCAAAAAGGAAAAGTATTCAGCACAAGCAGCTATCAACCACCTAATCTGAGAGCTCACCCCTGTGAAGCTGCAGAAACCCTCATTGGGGACTCCCAGTCAGCTGGGAAGGTGCTAAGGAATCAGCGATGCTGGCCTACATAACGTCGCCACAGAAGGGTGTTCTTGCGCATATGGCCAGTCTCACAAAAAAGGACACTAAAAGGGTGAATAAAAATAACTGCCAATTGCTGAAGTGAAGAGACTGCTGTTGCCACCTCTTCCACCACAGCCAAATCTAATATGTTTGGTCTGTCTTTGAACTGAAAATAGGGACACACCACCCTCCAAGAGGCTCTTTCTCCAGCCATGTATTCCACCAGGACCAACACCAATGCAGCTGCAGTACCTTCATTATGTAAATATTGCAAAATGAAGTCAAGTTAGCAAAGAGGGAGGAAAGTAGAAAAAAGGGGATTTGTACTTTGTACAAATATAGATTATTTTCAGTGCTAAAATAAAAACCAATAGCTATTTCAAAACACAAGATTAAAAAAAGATGAAACAATCACAATGTTTTTCAAACATTCCCCATAGCAGGTCTTTATACCAGAAATTTTGATTTGACAGTGCAGAATTGCTGAAAAACCGTGGCAGAAAAAAGTTAAAATGTAAGGAGGTTTTCATCAGACTGCATAAGAAAATAAGCAAATATCAAAACCTCCTGTTCTATGTTGTTTTCCTCTTCTTATCATAATCTGAGATAGTAAATGCACCTGATTGTTATTGCAGAGAGGCTAAGGCAGAGCGGCCTAGATGCCTGACACTTGGAAGTCCAAGTGTATAATAAACGTGTTGTCTCAGAGGCCCCTGTTCAGTGATGCTTGATAGCTACGAGCAGACCCTTGCGAACTGACTAGCAAAGGCCATCAATTTACAGATTTATCATTTAAATGTATGTCTTGATGTTGATTTAGCTGTGAAGTCAGCTCAGAACATTATTTCACGCTTGAAATACAGAGTAGACACATGAATGTACCAGACCAATGGAAACAAGGAAGGTTGTAAGATACAGCTCAAGATAAACGCTTCATGCGACACAAGGACTTCCAGCATTTCCTGCTGGGATAACTTTAACATACTGCACTAGGCGATAATGAGGCACGTACCATTAACCGAGCATTATGAATTATACATAACATCTCTCACCATTTCCTTAACCAGCTGCACTTTTAAGTCCTGCAGAATGTTATTAAGGGACACAGCACTGGGACACAGCACTTAAGTATTACACAGCTAACACGAGAATGTTTAAAGATTAAAAATATTTTATTTACACTTTTCTTTATACACTATACATTTTTTTTCAGTTTAAAAACAGAACAGCACATATGCAAGTCTGAATATACTATATCCATAGCAAGGGAAAATTACCATCTGCCAAAAAACAAGAAAAAAAAGGCTTTTAGAAACAGTTAAAAGAGGCTATTCTTAAATTATTAGAAGAATTTTATAGCAGCCCTGGGGTAGTCATTAGAGTGTTAATTCAAAATGTACACGAGGTCATATATATATATATATAATTCTAGTTTTAAATAGGAAAAGTCTTTCCAATTGCTAGACACAAGCACAACAGAGTTTGAAAACAGCTTTTCCTGTTCACTTATCAAATACATTCTTTTCAACACAATCTGATATCGTACACTGGAAAGCAGTGGGAGACTATAGTGGAATTGCATTCTTCGGCATACAATATTATATTTTTAAAAATCTACAAAAATAACAATATATAGGCGGAAGTATTTAAAATAGAAAGGAGACTCGCTTTCCTCCATCTGTTCCCCTAACTAGCAGGGAAGTTACGTGGGTTTCACGGAGATAATAAAAGCTCCCCAAGCACAGCTCGCTTCACAGGCCTATATAACACGGTGGTTTCTAAAATTACACAGCAGAGTTTCCTACCACAGCCATAAATATAAAGCCATTGCTTGCAACTAAAAAGCGGTGATCCCTTGCGTACCAGTTTAATATTAATCCAAAAGATGTTTGAAATTGACCCTTGAAAGTTAATTTGAAAGACTACAGAAATACAAGCGGAAGGTTGGGAAGTGATAAACGTCTGAAGTGGGAAGCCAGGGAAGCTCTCCTCAGAGGCCACCTGCTGGTATGGCTACATTTTTATGAGACGACCCTCAGAAACGGAAACTCTTAAGTTTCTTACAGCCCTCAGAAACAGAACGCAGGTGCAGAAGTAGTCCTTAGTAGTCCTCAGTAATTATTTCGAGCAGCCAGCCTTGTACCACATTACAAACACGAAACGCCAGCCTAGCAGCCTCAGGCCGCTGGCAAGCTCCATTTCCAAGGAATGGACGCACTCCTTGGTTCTGCCCTGTCGCACCCTCCCTCCGCGTGCGCCGCCTCCTGCACTGGCACACGCTCACGTTATTTCAGCGTTCTGTTAAATGAAGGAGGGTGGAACGGATGTTTTCTTTGATGCCCCAGCCCTGTGAGTGCTTAAGCACGGACTTAATAACATTGGTGTTATTTTCATTTTCTTCTAAGTACCTTATCCAGTCTTCCCCTTCTTTCACAGTCCTTTATTGCAATAGACTGTTCACATTTGTGATTAGGAGAATCAGTTCATTACTTCCACCTTCATAAGGAAAATATTTCATTAAAAGGCAAAACTTCTCCACAAATGTGATTATTTCCACCTGTATAAAGACTTTGTCATTTACATAACAGGCACCAGTTTAAAGTCTTCTGTTTTTAAAAAGGGCCATTAGCATCTCCCTAAAATGCTTAACAGCATTTTGCAAGAGGAAAGAAAGAAAGGAAAGAAAGAAAGAGCTGCAAATCTCAGGGGCCAGAGAGATGTTGGAGGCCCCAGGCCCTAGAATCAGTCAGAAGGAGACGGCTGCTGCAGCATAGCAGCAGGGGCAGCCGGAGCTCTCCAAGGCAAGAGCAGGGAGCCAGTTCCCTGAGCTGCCACCCCGAGCCCCGCGCGCCCAGGGCCTTCTGAAATATTGGATCCTCAGCAAAATCAAGGACCACCCTCCCCCAGCCAGCTCGACCCAGCCAGGGACCAGATTTTCAGAAGTTCTTTTTTTTTGGTCATCTAATAGCCCCCACTATGAAACTACTGTCAAGACTGTAAGGGGGAGAGGAGTGATACAGTTTTGTCTTTATGTAGTCCCTAAAAATAATATATCCGGCCCATGAAAACAGATGCAGCAGCACGCTGGATGGAACCGGCAGTGTTCAAGCTCTTTACAGAAACTCTGTAGTCTTCTGTCCACTCTACTTTATATGAACAGAGGTTTCACTCCTGGAACTAGCTGCAAGAACCAGACACGGGTCTGATAAATTTTACAATGAATGTTAAAATAGAGCTGAAGTTGTAGCTCACTATGTCCACCCTTTAAAGAAAAGGCAAGTACACCTTGCAAGGTGACATGTTAAATATGTGACATTAAGATTTCTGATACCAAGAAGCAGTACAAGAAGGAAAAGTATATATATTAATAGATTATGACCTATCTATTCCCTGATGAATGAGACATATTTTGATATTTTTAAAACTCACCCCTCACCCTATTTTAACCTAATCACCATGTTTAAAATCTGGTAGCAATAGGGGGTTCTTATTTGCTGACCTCATTTTGTTTTTATTTAAAACACTTTTTCTTTTTTTGGAGCTAGACAAGTGAAATTCAATGGAAAAGCAAATATCCCCCTGAGTTACAACATAACAAATATAAATGTTTTGAAAGCTCCAGGGCAATGGAGAAGAGACCGTCAGCTCATTTTACATTTGACGCTGGAAATAATAAGAGCAGGGCAGAAACGTAACTTAACTAAACATCCTCACCTATCCCTCTATGCTCTAAAGCCCAACAAATTCCAATCAGCCCTAACACTCGGAAGGCTGCAGCCAGCTTCTCAATGGAGACATCACCTCAGCGAGGCTGAACCCAACAATTCAGGTCTGAATTTCACAGAATAACTACTATCATGAGCCAGAAGAATGTCTTAAAGAGCTGGGTGCCCAAAGTTAAATAAATGAGCTTAAAAGCAGAGCACTTAAAAGCGTCCTGGGTTCTTCATTCCCCATTTGACTTTATGTCAATACTCACCAGTGACTTAGGGGGCAGATGCTCAGCGCTCATCACTTCATAAGGTGCATTTTTAATGCAGAGCCAGACACATAGCGTAGACACCCCTGTCCTCACCATTATTTTCAATAAAGTCTCTGCACCTGAATTGTGGCAGCCCAGATCTCCAGAACTGCATCCTTTGCCCAGACCTCCCCTGCATGGAAATGTTGAAGAGCTCCCTCCTGTTCATACCAGGCTGAGGAAAGCCTGCTTAGGCAGGATTAGTTTTCACTGCCCCGTAAGCTTATTAAGAAATAGATTAGTCGCAAAGGGATAAAAACAGTAAAAATGTTTTGTTTTTTTTTTTTTTTTTTTTCCTTGCGTCCCAATTCTCTAGGAGATCTGTACAGTAAAAACCTCTTCACCCACATGTGGCAGGGCCAGGGGAAGCCAGTTAATCCCTGCGCCTCTGCAGATTCACACACACCCAGGTCTCCTCGTGGATTTGAGGTCTCAGTGTAAGCCAAGACAACTGCAGGGTAAGTTAATCAAAAAGTACGCTAAATTTCTTACTCAGTAAACCGAATGTTGACAAGCAAACACTTCACTTTAACTGCAAGGGTTAGCCTGCATCAGAGGGATGAGTATCAATATTTAGTCTGGTCACTACTGGTACAGATAGCTCCTCACTACAGCGAGGATGGGATATGCGCCCTCGGTTAAAACTTTCAGAAAGGAAATACCAATCCATCATTCCTAAGAAAGCAATTCTGCTCATCTGCCATATCCTCGCGTCTCAACCTGAAACATAATCACGACAAAGACACCATTGGTACAAGTATAAGGAGTTTAACATGTTGTTTTAACTTCTATGGAATATTTCAAATTGAGTTTAGGCAGGTAGATATTTTTAATATAGGAAATCTGGCATGAGTTTGGTCCCTGTGTAAGTGCATTCTTTTGATCTCCCTGAGTACTATACATTCCTTTCCTACAGTGACTTCTGCCTGATGCTGAATAGAGTGGATTTGCATGGCTGCATATAACATCTATTGATTAAAGCAAAACACAGTAGCATAAGATTTTACAAAATATGTAGGTGCCTATTTCAGCATTTTGTCCCTATGCACCTAAATCAAGGGTGAAGCTTCAACTTCCCCACATTTCTCCTTTAGATTCCACAAGTGGCTAACTTCACATCATTAAAGGAAATCAAGAGCGTGAATAAGTCACTTTTAGCATTATTTGTATCCTGGCAGATATTTTCACCATTCTACTGTGAAGAAAATGTGCAAGTTGACACAATGCAGTTACTAAAAGCCTTTCTGGACGGCCCACCTCAGTTCAGGGACTCCGATCAGTAGATGTAGTTGTGCAGGGTTTTTTTTTTTTTTTGGAAAAGAAACAAAAATGATACTAAATATCCAACCACCTAATACCACATTTACAAAACACAGTAGCTCTGCAGCAGTCAGTAATTAAAAAAAAGATATATAATATATATACACACACACCACTTCAATACAAATACAAGCAAAGTCTCTGCTGAGAATAAATTATAATACATCCGATCTTAAAAATAACTGTGGGTCAAAGCAGTGTTCAGCATTTACTTATTGACATTTTCAATTTTCATTAAAAAAAAGGGGTAGTACATTCAAAAAGTAAAAGAAACTCAGATAAGATATATTTACTTTAAAAATATATATATAAAATAACAAATAATCAACAGTTCGTTATGTAGCATCAATATAGTGTTCAATGTTACTGAATCAATCAGTATATGCTAAAGATACTTCGATACCAAATGAGGCCTCCAGTCACTTCAGAATTTTTAATTATTTAGCTCATTAAAGGATAACACTCTACCTAAAATTCAACAGATATGGCTGAGTCTGTGCACTAGTTAAAATATAATATCCTTAATGCACATAAAAAGATGCATTTATGTAGAGACTTTCAAGTGTATGTATGTGTGTGCATATATTTTACCACCAACAAACACAATGCAGACAATAGAAGGCAGCATAGAAATAGTGTTTTGAATATAAAAATGTTTCATTTTCAATTTAGTAGAAAATGTATAATTTGCATTTTGGCAGACTTACTGGCACTACTATACAAAACCAAGGAAAAAAGTCATGCAAATGGGTTACGATTATCCTTAAATGTTTCTTAAGAGAAAACAAAAATGCCCAGTAGAATTGATAATACCTGGCAATTATGGGAAAAATTTCCAAAGACAACATAAAATACAGTTTAGTTTTGTTCTTTTAAGTCTAGTTGTACCCTGGTACAGCTCATCAGTTCTATTTTTAAATTGAGGATCAAAGTAAAGTCTTTCTTTTCTTTCCAGAGATACTCTGTTAAACTCTAATGATTGCAGAAGCAGAGTGGTGTACGGGCTGGTGGTGGTGGAGGAAGGAAAAAAACAAACAAAAAAGGTCTTTAAAATGCTACCAAAAATAAGCACACTGAAAAAAAACAGGTACTTTTCTTTCTGCTACTTACAATTGTTTGTTCAGAAACAAACAAACAAACAAAAGACACTTTCACAATGCCATCCCCGCTACTGGCTTTTCCAGCGGCCTTGGTACCTTCCCGGGGCACCCCGTTCTCCGGAGCGTCCCGCGCGTCGCTGTTGCGCGCAGGCCAGCGCCCACCCCAGCGCCTGGGATCCCTCGCTCTAGCTGCAGCGCCTCACGTGCTCCAGGACATACTCAGGGAAGTGCAGGCTGCACACCTGCAGGCCATCCAGCTTGCAGGGCATCCGGGGGTACTCATCTTCCTTCCACTTGTTCTCCTCCGGATCGAAGGTGAGGATGGAATCGCTGTAGTGTCCGTTGTAGCAGAGCCCTCCGAGCACCATGATCTGCTTGTCCAGGACGGCCACGCCATGGCCACTCCTCCCAATGGGCATGGAGGCCAGGATAGTCCACTGGTCGACATCTGGGTCGTACACCTCCGTGGAGGGGCAGCCCTGGGACTCAAAGGAGGCCCTCAGGATCACGCAGACGCCACCAAAGACATAGAGCTTCCCATTGTATGAAATCATCTTGTGAAAGCATCTCGCATAGTTCATCTTGCATTTGTTCTCCCAGCAGTTGGTGACCACCTGAGTCCTCCTCGTGCGCTGCTCCACCGTCCCTTCTTTACTGGGGTCGAAGACACACACTTGCTTAGAAGTTGAAGAGGACGTAATTCCACCAGTGATATACAGCTTGTTCCCAAGCACAGTCCCTTCGTGTCCGTATTTATTGACTGGATAAGGATCCACAAACTCCCACTTATCTTCTGTAATATCATAGCGCTCGGTCGAGTAAAACGTCTCGTCCCTGGTTCTCCCAGCCACGGCGTAAACGTACCTGCCGATAACCCCCACAGCAAACTCGGACCGCGGAACAGACATGTCCGCCATCCGCAGCCACGTGTTCTGCCGCGGGTCGTAGCGAAACACTTTGGACGACGCGTGGAACTCCCCGTCCGGCCCTAGTTCCTCCCCGCCTAGCAGGAACACAAAGTTGTTCACAATGGCCAGGCAGTCTGGGCGCAAGGGTACTTGAGGACCTTCCAGTTCCCACCACACCCTCGGTTTGTGCAAGAGGAGAATCTTACTGTTCACCATGCTGTGTCCTATCATTCCTCTGAACACGGCGGTCTGGGGCTTGGCGGAACGGATTTTGTTCGATTTCATTTCCATCAAAGGCTGCTGGTGAACGCTATGAAAGTAATTCATGGCTTGGTCAACCTCGTGTCGCAGCTGCCGGGAGTACCGGTAAAACTCTGATGTTTTTACCTATGAATACATTTAAAAGATATTAAAATGCTGGCGAAGAGAAGCAATCCAGAACAACCTAAATGAGTATGTGTCGTTAAAGGATTATTATACTTAGTTTCATGCAGATAAGCTTTGAGCAGAGTTGCTTTTGTGCACGGACGGTCAAACTAAACAACAATGATTCACAATCCAGAGGACAATCCAGTGACTGAGAGCAGGAGCTAACGTTTCAGCTAACCACACACACACGATTTAAGCAGGAGTCAGGCACGATTGAAATTCCCAAGGTCAAAAATCATTATTTCATCTCCCCACAAAAGACTGTTAATCTTCTGCTTAACCCACAAGGCACTTATATTAAAAATACACTATTGCCCAGGTTTGAAAAAACGTTTGGGTGCTTTTTCTGGGTTCACCAAGGTCTACTCTGGTCTGCTGAACTCATGCAGTGAAGACCAAGCAGGAACTCCCAAACTTGAGGCTGTGTTCACAGTGTTTCACCGGGGAGGGGAGGGCAAGGAGGGTGCCCAAGGCCCTTCCTTCAGAGCAGGAGACCATGCTAAGTGCTGAGCATGATGGCCATTACTTTGTGCGTCCCCATGGCTTGTTGCACACCCTTGGCCAAGGGGGAAACACTCCACGCACCACCCTGGTTGTGTGTTTTATTGGCGTCTTGCAAAGGCAGGTTTAAAGCCCCGCTTGCGAGCTACCACCTTTGACCTGCCCTGCAGCAAGGGAGAGCCTTCTCGCTCTCATCTCACAACCTGACGAGAGTTAACCCTGCTCAGTTTTTTAAAATAATGACTAAGATCCTACCTTTTGCGCATCTTTCTTACTCTCTGAGTTAATTCGAGCTCCTGAAACAGGTCCTCAAGATGATTCAAAAACAGTGAACATTTTCATTTAGGTAATGCCAAGCAGCAGCCCCCACTTCAGTGAGTCACTCTATCCATGCAAGAAGTGTAGGTGTCTACTGTAGCATTCTGAATTATACTTCTAAAACAAAACCTCCAGCTACTGATAACTCCCCAAATTCTTCAGCAGGTTTCTTAATTAGCCTACTCATTTTTCCCATAAACTGGGCTGCTTTCAAACGGTCTGAACGGTTTTACTTCCCACCAGCTCTAAACAGAGGTGTATCGCTCTAAAGCAGAAACATGAGGTCTCTCCCGACATCTCAAGGAGAGGCCAGACCGTGAGACAACACACTGCAACTTCTGCCCCCCGGGGTCTCCTATGCCTCTTCCCAAAGGACAAGGGCCTGGAGCCCCCCCGACGTAAGTGGCAATAGCGCAAGGTTTCCACACACATACAGAGCAACCAGGAGACATGTGGCCTTTACACTTGGTGAATAAAGCGGTTGCTTGTTCCATAAACAATGCAAGTTGCATTCAAGTTTTGATGGCCTTCTGTTAATTGTTTCTCTTCAAAAGTTACAATGAATCAGTGCTTTTATTGAAAAAAAAAAAGAACTTTTTTAAATGGAAAAAATACCCAAGCATCTTGTGTAAGGATTAGCTTTTGATCTGTAGCTTTTACAATCCTAAAAGAATCCAGAGACTAATACAAGCCATTATATCAAATACACTCTCCGTGTTCTTCATGCATTGATTATGATGCAGTCTTTAATCACTTGCTCTCTTCATGTTCAGCGATTCAACTTATCTTTGCTTTGTGAACCATTCTCAGGATAATATTCAACATTTTTACACTCTGCTGATCAGGGGCAAAAAGTTTACCTCAGTATAATGCTTATAAGATAGCTATGGTAAGCCCAGCTCTTCCAGAGAATAAAAGATTTACGTTGCCATCACAAGCAAGAAAAAGAGCCCTGTAGATCTACTTATATGGCAAGTGAAGCACCACAGCAGGTATTTCCTTGTGTTTGAACAATCCATAGACCTCGCCTGTCTGAAAAGACTGAACATTTACAGCAAAAAACATGCAGAGAGAAAAAAAACCAAAACAAACAAACAAAATGCTTATAAAAAATAGGGAAAAAAAACTCACTAAAAAAGAAAAAAAAACCCCACAAGTTAAAATCATGTGAAGCACTTAAAGCACCTTGTCCTCAAAATTAACATTCAGATTCTAGCGCAGCACCAGTATTTCCTGCCTTCATGCCAACAGTGAGGCTCTCTCCTCTGGAAGGGAACACGCCAGCGCAGAGCACCTCTCACCACTCTGCTCCTGCACTTCTGCAACCCAGCTGCACCCACGAGGCAGCGCAGAAATAAAATTTGCTTCATGGGCAAGCTCTTCAGAGCAGGGACCCCTCTTAGCAGTTCAGCACTGCTTATCCTGATGAAGGCCGGGACACCAACGCAGAGCCCCCATCTCTTGCCCTAAACCCAGCTGCCTGAATGAGCAGTGGCTGCTCACACCAAGCTGCTAAGGAGGAGGAGAAGGCAAGGGGAGGAGGGCTTCACCTTCACCTTTGTCTGCATAGGATCTCCCACCACTACCTGAAAACCTGATTTGCTAAGAAAAAGCCTTGGCACACCTACCCTTTTGAAGAATTTTTTCAGAGTTTTAATTGCTTGTGTCTATAATCAAAAAGAGAAGGAGGTTTTAAATTTAGGTATTTAAACACAGCCTTAACTAAGTTATATATATACTTCTGCTTTAACAGATTAAAGAACACGGCCCATAGCAAACCTTTAGTGGGAACAGCTGTCTGTCTGATACCCAAAACATGCCAAAGAAAGTCTCAGCTTATAAAGGTAGCAGCAGTAAGCAGCAACAAGTAGCAGCAGACTAATAAAATCTAAGTGGTTACTAGCAGACAAAATTTTACTGTAAAATTAAAACAAAGGAGTTCTAAAAGGCACGTTCTCCTAATAACCAAGGTGCTAAATCAGGAGAGAATGCTCGCAGGTTTGTGCGAAGATGTAGATACATGTAGAAACATGTAATAACCATGGTGAATACTGAACATCTACCATTGAAGAGTACCTACCTCATCAGCTCTGAACTGACAGAAAATATTAGTGCCTCATAAAATTTTCGAAGTTGAAGCTTTTTAACCCCCAGTCATATTCTAAAAAATAAAAAGAATATTAATCCTAAAGGATATTAAAGGATGGCCAGTGATCAAGCTTCCTGCACTGACATTGGCGCACACTTCCCCACAGCACACTTCAGCTTTCTAGCTAAAACCTTCTTCCAGAGGGTCTGCTGGGCCTCTGCATTAATGCACGTACTCCCCAGAGAGCCACCAGGGAGACAGCTCCCTAAGAGGAGTTGCAAACCTTGCTGAGCAATCCACCAATGTCACCGGCCACAAGGAGCCTTTGTTACACATGCAAGAACCAGCAAAACTAAAATGAAGCAGCATGTCATCTCATTAAAATAAAATTTAGAAACCCTCTAAATCCATCTCCCGAGTACTTGATACCAGAAAGATTAGTATTGACCTGATGATCCTACCAAAGTTAACAGTTCCCCACTAGCCACAGTCAACTGTGGATTAACTGCGCCTCCTTATCTTCATTTTGTACCAGTGGAAAAAAAATATTGAAAAATTTGAAAAAATGATCCCCACATGCAGCTCATGTTTTCTTCACGAAAATATTTCCTCTTCATTTTTTTCCCCTCACATTTTCTTTTTCTTTAAAACAGTTATGCAAATCCAGTAGGAGGAAGTGGATGAAATGTAAGGAGCTTCTTGCATTGCAAACTTAAAAACTTGCAAACTTCTGTAAAACAGGTTTGTCTTCAGAGTGTAGCTAAGCTTTTTTCTTTTCCCCCTATACCACTTGCAGATGCTTTGCTTTTGCTTCTTCCTCTTTTAGGAAAAAAAAAAAAAAAAAGTTTCAAAACTGTACAGCAAAAGCTACTCTGAAGTACTCTCAACATGTTAGTTCAGGGTAGATATGTGAGTCTGACTCCTACCGTGGAATTGAAAAATAAAACACAAAAAAACTCTGAATGCCCTAAAAGTGACTCTACTGTCTCCAGCCATGTAAGTGGCCATGTAAGTGGTAAGTATTTCAAAGGTAATAAAATTGGGCTTACTCTTAGTTTTCTAAAGCAGCTAATACTGAATGTACGAGTGATTCAATTAAAACTCAAAGAGGGACATAGAGGCAATGCATGTCAGTTTTTTAAATGAGTAAAGACAAGTTGTATCAGAGTTGTAGAGAGCTAATTGCTCCTTTTCCTCGGGCAGGGGACAAGTCTAGATTTTACTGTAGATTAACTGTAATCAAAGGTCTAGATCCATCAGCCCTGCTAACAAGGCTCCATATTATTTTCACACGTACATAACCCTAGGCATACCCTAAGCACAGTTATAAGCCTGACAACAAACACTACAATTTTAAACATACTTATTCCAAATCAAAATTCAGTCAAATACCTGAAGTCACATGAACGCCTCCAAAATAACAGCAACTGAAACTACCTTGTAACCAAGCATTAGCATACATGGCAATGGACAAGCTACTGTACCTAACAGTAAATATAAAGAAAAAAAAGGGAAAGTTTTTTTTTTTTTTTTAATTTAGATTATTATTCACTTATATCTCTTGGCCACTAAGAAAAAAATCAGTCGGTACCTCCATAGGGCTTTGAGTATTTTGCAAGCCTTACAAATCACTTGCTGTTTTTCAGCTTAACTATAGAAAGAAAAGATAAAAGAAGGCACAGATTCTGCAGCAAGGTCAATATCCTCAAACTGAGTGCTCTGATACAGTTTCTAAAAAGGAATATCAAGAGAAATTATCAAAAATCAAACTGTATTCTAACTGCAAAGAGTTCTCAAGTCAGAGAGAGCCAACAATCTCTATGCCAGAACTGAGACATTTAGCACACAGATCTACCAGAAGTATTTGAAAGTCAGTAATGACTGTCAGACAGAAAAAAGTCAAGTGCAGCACCCATATATAAGGAAGAACCCACTAACCTCATCCACTAGACACTCCTTAGAGTTTCAGAATAAAAAGTTTTAGAAAAATATTTCACATGTGTGAATTATTAGATATTTAAGTTGAAAAAAAAAAAAAAAAAAAAAAAAACCAAAAAGATATAAGCATGATGACAAAAT
>PTEX01000129.1:839695-883465 GCA_003342815.1 Eudromia elegans | reverse complement strand
ATGACTGTCAGACAGAAAAAAGTCAAGTGCAGCACCCATATATAAGGAAGAACCCACTAACCTCATCCACTAGACACTCCTTAGAGTTTCAGAATGAAAAGTTTTAGAAAGATATTTCACATGGGTGAAATCTCGGATGTCGACGTATTAAAAAAAAAAAAAAAAAAACAAAAAACCAAAAAGATATAAGCATGATGACAAAATTACAACACCATCTTCTCGAAAGTGAATTTCTGGACACAGAACAGAAATATGATACACAAAGATGGACTGCTTAATGTGATGTTTGTCCTGTCTCTAAAGAACAAGCTCATGCACTTAGTAATACCAAAGTTTTTGATTTAAACTGGGAATTTATCAGTCAGCAGATAATAGTCATAACAAACCCTGCACACTGGACATTAGGAAAATCTTCCCAATTTTAAGGGAAGAGTAGTTCCAAAACAACATTTTCATGATAGTAGTGAAAAAAAATTAAATAGATCTTGATCAGTATGTGAAAACAAATCACAACACGACTACCTGAAATACCAGGGAGTCCAGGGAGGAACTCAATGATCTGGTTAAATTTTCCTTCAGTTTTCCTTGTGATAGAGCTATGGATATGTCCCCCATACAGGAGGGTGTAACATGCATAGTGGAAGTTTTGTTTCTCCACATGCCCTTTTCTTATTTTTCATCATACTCCAAAATCCTACCTTACTTATCCTATCACTTTCCCCCAAACATCTATTTTAACAGGTGAATAACAGCAGCATCTATTCATACTTCAGAGGTAGCTCTTCCAAGACAGAGCAAACAAACAGGCTACATTTGCTTTTGTGCACCCCAAAGCATGTCAGGCTTGAGGTATCAATCCAGAGTCACTCTATTCCTTTTCACATAAAAAACCAGCTCTCTCAGGCTGTACATCTGTTTAAGAAAGAAACTGATGAAGAAAAAAAAAAAAGGCTTAAAAGGCCAAAAGAATCCTTACTGTCACTTGCAAAATTAAATTATATAAGTTATTTATATACCACGACAGGCATCTCAGAAATGCGTATTAGCAAGATTACATAAGAGTGCAGATGACAAGTGAGTGTGCAGCTAATACTGAGTTCCCTGAACCATAAGAGTCAGCCTTGGAGTATTTTTGGTACATGCAGGGGTTTACCCTTTGCTGGCTGCAGGAAAAGGGTGGTTTCCTGGCTGCTCCAGGATCTCCAAGAAAACAGCTACTGATATTTTCCCCCATTCTACACAAAGGCAGGAGTTGTTCTTCAAGATGCACGCTGCTATTAAAAGGTAAGAGGTCCATATTCTTATGCCAGCTTCAAACTTTGCACTCATCATGCTGAATTACTCAGTGCTTTCGACCCGTGTCCTAAAACGAACACATTTCTAGCTGCAGTGACAAATGGCACTTACAGAGCAGTGCCTCCCCATGCTGAGCCTCCCTAGCACTGTGCCACTCCAGAAACTATGGTGGCTTCTCCCTCTTGCACCATACAGTTAATTGACAGGCTGCCCATGCAGGTACGTAGTCTTGGATGTTGAGAACGACCTCACTCCTAGCGTTGTACCTGTGTGGTCATTTGGTAGGTGCCAGGATCAAAAGTAAGAAGCAAAATACAGATGTCACGTATCACTGATGAAAAAAATAGCTCCAGAAGTTATACCTAAAATATAATCCTGAAGATCAACATCACTTTTTCACTCCCACTTAAGGAGATTTCAGTGAAGGCAACTTGGAATACGTACCCCAGAAACTCAGGGGGGTCGAGGCAGCCTCTTTCACATGGGTCTTACCCTACTTGACTGCCTTTAGAAAGAATACTTCGTGAATCCTACTGGTTTACCTACTGAAGGCCTTAGATCACATAAAAAAAAGCTTTATTAAAAAGACAACATTACACAATATGTTGCAGAGTTGGTCTCTTACTTGTTGGAAATGAATTAATTGAATATTACATTACTGTTTTAAAACATACTTATATTATTATTTATCTACAAGCTAATATAGGAAAATAAATTTTATGTATTATTATTTCCTGTACTCAATTCATCCAAAAATGCGTAAAAAGAAAAAGAATTAATCTCTGAATTAATGAATAGCTTTTATGATTCAAAATACAAATAAGCACAAACTAACAGCCACTAAGGCCACTAACAGCAATACAATCTTAGCTGCATATTCACTACATATCAAAGAAAAAAAAGTATGGAAAATGAATTTAAGAAGCCAAATAAAAACATAGATACTTAAATCCTATTAATTCAATGACAGAAAAATATACAAGTTAACATTACATCTGATGACATAAAAATCAGGATCTTTGTTAAGACAAACCAGACAAATGAAAGAATTATCAATCTGAATGTCTGTATTGTTACTAGCCTGCAAAAAAGCTGCTTATGCATTTTGCAGTTCTTGACTGTTGACAAATACTCTGGGCTTCTCAGGAGCTAGGAAATATCATGGGGTTTTTTCTACTTTTCAACAGAACAGCAGAAAAAGCAAACTCTCCTTTAACATCTTAATACATACCTCAGTGGAATATTAAATCACACATTGAAAGATTTCTTTGATACTTTGGTAAGTGATTACAATTTGCAATGCTAATTTGGATTGCATTACGTGCCATGTGTAAGATCAAGTCACCAACGTAACTGCAAGATCAGGGCTCACCTCCAAATACTGCATAACAGCACAAGGGCTGAAAATACAACAGCAGCAGGAAAATCCAACCTGCTCTTTTAGCAGCAGGTGCTAATTGTCATTTGTAAATAAGAAAAAAAAATTGTATTTAGAACACGTGGAATCTACAGTCACTCTGTTTGTTTTGATTATATTGCTAGCAATTATGATAACATATACCCTGCAGAATATATGCAGGCCAAAAATCTCAGAGGAAAAAATAAAAACCAAGAAGCAACTAGGGGTAAAGAATAAAAATGACTGAAACAAAACTTGTATACAAGTGACCTTATTTTAAAAGGTCCTTTCCACACGAAGTCATTTAAAAGCACATATGTAAACCTACCTGCTCTCCAGTTACCTACGTGCTGCTTTCTAACATTTAGATGACATTACTTTGGGATGTTTGTCTCCTATGTATAGGCTAGGAAAATAAATGCTGTCTTTTTGTTGCTCCTAACAGGCTTGAGAATCTTACCTATTTAACAACATGCTGCCCTAGCTAAATGATGAGTCCTGTCTACTGCTTTTCAAATGCACCAACCTTCTCAAAGACACTGGATGGTGTCATCAAACAAAACCTGATGTTCTGAATGATGGTGTCCGTATGCCTCCAGCGTCTTCTATCATGGCGCAGCCAAGCCTGAACAGCTTCATAGAGCTCTATCTCTGGAAACCTGCTCAGGTGATCGTTATCCAAGTAAGTCATGAGCTTTTCAAAGCTCAGATAGGAAAGAAAGTCAGGTCTGGACATGAGCGGCACAAAATTCTCTAGTAGAAAGGAGTCCAATTTTTCCCTGACTCCTTCGATGTTTACACCAAAATCATCCAAAAGTCTCATAATTTCTGCACAGTTTTCTAAGCAGATCTTAGCTAAGAGAAAAGAGCAGCAAAATTTTACCACCTCTATCAGCTGGACATACATGGCAGCCTGAAGGATTTCATGAACAGTGTTCATACTCAGTTCAATAGTTCCATAGTACATGAATTGGAGGACATGACTGAAGCCTGTAGCTGTCAGACCTTTCAAATGGATTTTGTCCTGATCTCGTTCTCGCATGTCAGCTGTGAACATAATCCTGAAGTAATCACTCTGGGTGGCAAGCAGGGCTTTATGGGCCTGAAACTGGTGGTCTTCAATGACAAGTGTGACATCAAGAAGCAATCCCTCCTCATACAGTGCCCTGAATCCAGCAGAGACACTGGTGTCATGGATGGAGGAGCTAAACCCTTCCACGTCCCCTGCCATGAATCACCTGGGGGAAAAATAAAATAAAAATAAAAATAAATTGTTATTTCTAATAGTGAATACAACACAAGTCCTTCCTGACCAGATAAATCCAAATCAAAATTACTTTCACTAAAACTTAAGAATTTTCACCTTACGTTTTCTGTTTAAAAAAAAAAAAAACTTAAGAAAAAACTTAAAACACAAACTATAAATATTTCTCCACCCCAAAATCTTCTGCTTTTAAAAGTAATCAACAAGAGTAATTATGAGATAACGGCAAACTGATTCAGCACTTCATACTAGCTACTGGTCATAGTTCTCCCCCCACACCTTTCTCAACTCCTTCTAAAGAAATATCTCAAGAGATAACAGGAGAGCACCCACTTTGGAACATTAAAGGCATCAGAAAGAAAACAACCTTCTTAACTTCAGAAACAAGCACCAGTAGGTGCTGAACTAAGTTTTAGTCAACCTGAGTTTTACAATACATCAATTTATTTGAACATTATTTCTCAGAAAGTATTTTTCACTTCCAAAATGTTATTTAATTTCTTGTGTCACAGTTTTCCGTAAAAATATAGATTTGGGGTTTTTTTCCCTGCACTTTTCTTACTGTGGAAATTATTAGGTATTGAGATTTATAAAGCAAAAAATACTAAAGTTCATAGGAAGCATTGAAAAGATTAGATCACAATACTCTTTACCATATCTTGGACTTAGTGAAACTTACTCAACATATTAAATATTAGAACATTTTTTAAGATGCATAATGCTACCAAAGTGCAAACTGTAGCTTAGTAGTAAATAAATAAATGAAAAATGTGGCAGAACTCTACCCTGATAAAGGAGGTATTCACTAAAGACAACTACTGAGAAACTGCTCAAGGGCAGGACATCACATGTTTGGGCGTAGGCAATAAATGACAGCAAGTTGGGTACCTCTTGGCAGCAAATAGCTATCAGAATCGGCTCAATCATTTTTGTTTAAGCTTAGTTACATCACAACGCTCATCCAAGCAGTTATTTGTGTATTCAAACACCTTTAACTCTGAATTTCCTATAACTAATAGCTAGAGAGTTTTGTAATCAAACTAGGAACTCGTATAAGAGAGATCAAATAATATCGACATTAATGTATTTAAGAAAGTTAACTTCCAAAGCTATGGAACAGTAAAACAACATTGGACATTGGAATGGCTCCAGGTTGCCCCCCAGGTTTCCCAGCTTCAGTTGCTGCTACCATTTGCATGGGAGAGTCCCTAAGGAGATAATCATCTGCAGCCTTAACATAGCCTGCACATCACAGAGAACAGAGGCAGAGCTGCCCTTTCGCCCATGCAGACTGAGGAGGTGAGTGGGTGCTGGCAGCCGCACCTCCCTGCTCCCACGATTTCCAAGCCCACTGACAGGTTTGGCGTGCGAGAGCGCTAATATCTGGCACACACTCTCCAGAAAATCAGGGCTTTATAACAAAATTCCAATTCCTGAAAGCAGGAGGAGTAGCAAGATAAAAAAACCAACAGCCCAGTTGCTTTCTTGCTAGGTAAGGGGAGTGTCACTTTTCTAACTCTTCCCACCGCAAAGAGAAGCAAGAAACTAGCTCAAGTGGAAGCAATGCCTGTTTTTTTTTCAGGATTTTGCCCTTTTTTTTTTTTGTATCAAGCAAAAGGTAAGTGCTAACACTAGCTTTTCTTGCATTCAAGCACTTTTAACACCTCCTTCCCACCCCGAGCTCTCTGGTGTCTAATAATAGATGAGCTCCTACTTCAGCATTTCCTCTTCAGGACATTCAGAACTCTCTTGCTTCAGCCCTGGCCACTCATTTCCATAAGATACACAGTAATCTGACATAATTCAAGACACTTGTGCTTGAAATCAGCCAAGGAGGATCAAAGATCCCTGGGGACTCTCTGCCTGCCCAGTGGAGAAGTTACCCTTGGCTGCACTTCCAAGATAATCGGCAAGAAGACAACACAAGGAGAGCTGGTACATGCAAATACAGGAACAGGAAAATGCAACAACAAATGAATAAAGATGAAAAGAATGTCAGAAATGAGGTGGCAGCACATATTATTATCTGGCAGTAATGGCCCCATCACACAGCTCACGCAGGTGACATCTCAAGGAAGCAGCTTCTTCAATACAGCTTCTGCATAAAGGAACAGCACCAGTAAGCTCCAAGGGTGTCCTGGGGGCTTGGACTAAGCAATACTTGGTGTGAGGGCATGACACGTTTCTGCACAGGAGGAGTGGTGAAGCACTGGAAGAGGCTGCCCCAGAATTGCTGGAGCCACTGTCCCTGGCAATGTTCAAGGAACCTGCAGATGAGGTGCTCAGGGACGTGGTTTAGCAGGCAGGGTAGGGATGGGCTTACGGTGCGACTCGATGATCCTGAAGGTCCTTTCCAACTATAATAATGTCATGATTAACTTCAGAAAAAGATAAGTACTTGGCAAATAAGAAAGAAATTAGCTTGGATATAATCTGCCTTTATAAGACCAAAAACAGGCAAGTGAAAATAAACAGAGACAAGCTGAAGTAAATTGTACAGTACAGTACTATTGTACAGTATTATTTACCATAGTAAATGCCCTGGGAAAATAAAAAGCTTTTCTGGTTCCTCTCTTAGGGAAAAAAAATAAAAGCCCATCAATACGTATACATCTATATACAAAATCAAAAACTATCATTAAGGTGCTTTTATCTGACTGCATTGGTTTTGTCTTCACTCATTAACTTTGATTAAACAGTATTATGACAAGATAGATTCAAAAATAAGAAACATTTAAAGTTTTAAATATATCAAGACAAATAAGGTAGCAGGCAGCAAAGTGGGATTCCAATTTTGACATCTTCATAAAACTGGCTTTTATGCAAAAATACATTGAAACCAGAAGTCTCACAAAACTCTACACTGTCAATATAAAGTGGCCAACTCCAAAACTACAATTGCAGAATACTAAAAAAAAAAGGGGGGTTGGGCACTTCATTCCTCTGGTCACCTCTCTTCTTATATTCTTTTTTTAACTGTTATTCTATAACTAGAGTTAGCCTTCAGTCTCCAATGACAACATATTTTTCCTCACAAACACCAGAGACCATTTAATTAAATTCATAAGCAGAGCTAAAAAAAAGAAATGATGAGACTTCTCCATACCATTAGGTAATGAAACTTCAGAAACCTGTGACTGAGGAAAGAGAAGCTACTTGTCCTCCCCTTCTAAATAAAAGCAGTAAATATCCCTTTTTGGCCTCAAGCCATACACGGTCATATATGGACACAAGACATATTTTTATTTGTATCACAAAAACATATGGCCAGTGTCTAAACATGAAGAGGTTAAAACAACTTGGATCAGTTCAACTGCCAAAAATATTCCTATCTACAGCTAATGTCCTCAGTCAAAAGGTAGTTTCAATATTAAAAATACAAAATACTCTCAAATTAAGTCTTTTTTTCTAAAGTACATCTATCCCATTTCTCCCACACATGCACTTGCAATCTTAGATCTCATTCTATGCACTGCTCTAATGCTATAGACAATTTCCCAAAAGGCAATAACATTTTTTTTATATCTACTTTCAATAAAAATGCAAAATTCAGAGTGAGATTTTCTCCATCCAAGCAAATCACGACACCATATTTGATTCTAAGAAAGATACGTAATACACACTGCTCCAAAAATTTGAAGGAAAAAAAAAAGCAAAAGAGTGTTTAAATAATAAAGCAGGAGGAAAAAAAAAATCTACGCTAATGCTTCCTACTGTTCTTCTCTTACTATAGCTGATCAGTGTAATGCAGCACTGAAAGTTAAATTCTCTGATGAAAAAGTCTAAAGAGAGATACACTTATCCTTATTAGCCTGACATTTCTTCCCTTTTAGCACTTAATGCATTACAGATTCTACTCTGCTGTGACTGGAAAAGCATTTTCTTGGAACACTGGTTTCTCATCTTTATTCTGCAGATGTAATAAAGATCTGAAAACCCTGTTCCAGACTGCTTTTTCCTGCTGAACAAGGAGAACCTTTTTTCCTCAGGGCGTCTAAGACTCTTAGTCACAAATGAAAGCAACACAGTCTAAACATACAGACTGCTGAGAATAAAGTTATGAAATATCTGCATTCGGCTCACATTTTGTTTGCTTTAAAAATCTACCCCAAAATCAGCAGTCCTGAACACATGCCCTGTACAGAAGCATGTCTGCATTTTATATGTAGGCTTTTATGCACTTTCTAGGGATAGACACACATGGCTCTAGGAAGAAGCATTCACAAGACCAGCTCTAGCACTTCAGCTGAAAGGCAGGGTTTGGCTTTCCTTTACTGCTCTTTCTTAATAACTCATTTGAGAAGCTGAGAGAGAACTAGAAAGTTCCCATGTCTACAATTGACAAAGTATTTGTTCATTCTACCTTCCTCAAAGTACATGTGAGCGTCCACATGAATATAACTGACCAAATTCTAATCTAATAAAGCACTGTACCTACAGGTTATATTTTATCAGACATACAGAAACATATTTTCATAACACAAAGTTAAAAAAAAATCTCTTACATCTATTCCCTCTACCCATTAAATGCACACATTTAGATGCAAATTTTACAGCTACTGTAAACATGATTTAGTTAGGCATAATGAAAAGTGCTTTCAGCAGAATACTGTGGCCCAAGTTTTGTTAAAACAAGCACTTATTTGCACAAATAAGTTGTTTTCCCAGAGACAGATTTTATACATACATATGAAAGACTGAAAGGCTCAGGCTTTGGACATACAAGCAATACACAAATGCACGCATTCATCACTGAAAACAACGCTTCTGAATGCGGGAAGGTACAATGATTGAAGTATAATTACCTTTTCTCTACATTAAACCTTTACTTATGTGGTTTGACACTAAAACCATTAAACATTGTCCAAACCACCATTTTTCATTACAATTCCTTACTAAGAGCAGCAGAGGGAATGATGTAAAAGTGAGAATGATCAGTGGATATCAAAGCTCTCCATTATTTCCAATTGTAGCAAAGGGAAAGATGTAAAGATCACATTAAGACTCTGCATACTATTTTTTTTTTTGTTATTATTAATATGCTAGGCTTCAGGAAAAGTAAAAATTAAAAAAGGAAAAAAGAGAGAACTGAAGCATCATGGTACTATCTAATGTGTTGGGAGAAGTCCTTGGTGTGAACCCTAGGTAAGAATTCCAAAGATGCTCAATTATTCCAGAAGCAAGGAGTTAAGAGCTTAACACCCACGGATAGTCAAAGAAATTAGGCTGCGAAATGTTAAAAACTTTCCAGGTTAATACTTGAGTACTTCTGAAAACTGCACCTGCCTCTTCTACAAGTTTTTCTTAGTTGCAGGGATCTGACACTGAGAGCTCCTTTTGCAAACTCTGCCCATGTTGCCACCTCCAAGCCATCTGAATCAGTTTGCAACAGCAGTAGCAATTTTATAAAAGTCAACTTTTTGCGAGGTCATTATGCTGGAAGCGCTGTCAGAAACAGTTACAACCAAGTCTGGATTTTTGTCTCAGCTCAACGTGGTTATACCTCTCACTTTAAGTAAACTGAAACTATGCTGAGTGGTCATTAACAGTCTCCACAGAGAATGCCACTAAGCGCCCTCTTTTTCTTTGGAATAACCTTTAGCTCAAAGCAGATTGCTGCTACATGCTATTTTCATACATTTATAATGGATAATGTTTTCAAGCTGTATTGAAATCTGTATTTGGACCAGTGTTCAAAAGAACTGATATTATAATCCAGTTTAGTCTTTCTGCATGAAAGGATCTAAATATGTTATAATTGAAAAAAATCAGAATCATTTTATTTTAAAATACTGTTCAACAGTTAGCTTTAACATATGTTGAATTTAGATGAGTACACATGGATTATGTCAAAAAATTCCCACTCTACAACGTTAGCCATCAAAGAACAAAATATGCTCCCCAGATGGGCCATTAAATCAGGCTTTAAGATGATTATCAAAAAGGTTTTAAAGAAAGCATGCGCTTGACAACATTTTTAAGACTGCCAGGCAAACCCATGAGCTGAAGCTACTTGACCAATACCTAACTACACCTAAACACAACTTTGTGATTTTACATTACTGGAAGATATCCACTAGATTTCCATAGTAAGGTCCATTACGTGAATGATGTAACTGCATTTCACAGACACCTGACATAGTTTTAGATGGCTAAATCACTGTCACGGGTACGCCTGTGCAAACAAACAAAAATGCCCTGGTACCTACAGCGAGCTGAGGCCAATGCTCTTCCAACGTACTTTCTGTCACCAGGCCAGGTAGTGTCATTTAATACTTTGAACATATCCAGAAGGATTAAAAAAAATCTTTGACTGGAAAAACTTGCATCATTAATACCTAAGTAGTAAATTATGGCAGTGATAAATTTGAGAACCACTGCTCTCAAAGAGGACAGGTCCACCCTATCTTGGATGCTAGTAATCTTCGACACACATACCGCTGGCTTCTGTAACGAGTCATGTTATTAAATTGAAGCACACTTCACAACCGAAGAGTGATTTTCAAAACACAGTTTTGAGAGTTATTGAGAAAACCATATTTTCTACTGAAAAATAGCAAGCATTTCACCATTAACAGTTAAAATGGAATCCTGCTCCTCCATATCGACATACTTAGTCTGAAATCACTGAAAATTTTAGCGTTTCAGTAAAAGGCCGATGTACTATAAGCAGTAATCAAACTCTTATAGCAAAATAATTTTAATATGACTGAATTTCCCCTTACAACTCATTGACTTTCTTTTTTGCTACCAGCTGTTAATTCCTGACAGTGTAGTAAATATTTTTAACAGTATTTTCAGAAAAGAGGGGTTTTTTTTTAAAAAAAAAAAAAAAAAAGATAAAAAAATAAGATTGTGGGGGTTTTTTGTGCAAGACACACTGCTTTCCATCTTCCTGCCAAATGTCAGCCTCCCTTTTCAGGGAGCTACCTCAAACATACTTAATCTCCCCATAAATAAATAAATAACCTCCCCCCTCGCCCCCTACGTATCGGCAGCTAAAGACAAACAGGAGGGGGAAAAGGGCCCGGCTCGCCGCGGGCGGGCGGGCGGGCAGGTGAGCGGCGGAACGGGACGGGGCTCGGGGCCAGAGGAGGGGCCGCCGGCAACTTCCCTGCTCCTGGCCTGCTTTTCTTCTTTTATTTATTTTGTGTTTTCCCACCGGGTACCGGCGGCCGTTACGGCTCCCCGGAGCCCCCCCGCCCCTCCCCGCGGCACGTACCTGGGGGCAGCGCCGGAGAGGCGGCTCCTCCCGCTGGGCCCGCGGGGCCTCCGTGTAACATAAAGGCGGCTGCAGCGACGGTAGAGGGAGGCGCCGGGGGGCTGCGCAGAGGGGCAACGGCGGAGGCAGGCCCGGCAGGAGGAGGAGGAAGAAGAAAGGGGATGCCGCGCTCCCTCCTCCTCCTCCCGCTCCCCGCGGCGCCCGCGCTGCCTCCGCGCCGCTCACTCCCCGTCACCTCCCGCGCGGCCCCGCGCGCCCGCGGGCGCCATCTTTCCCCGCCGCCGGCGGGCGGCCGCCCGCGCCGCCCGTCACTTCCGCCGCCGCGGCCGGTGCCCCTCGGGGAGGGGGAAGCGGCATGGCCGCGGGCTCCCAGCGGGACGCGCCGCGCTAGGGACGCGGCCCGCGGCCGCTCGCGTCAGCAGCTCCTCGGCTGGCAGCGACGCAACTCGAGAGCTGGACGGACGCCGCTCCTCTCGGCGTCTGGCGGGCCGGGCGCCTAGGTAGTTCCCACTCGCGTAAATGAAACCGTTACACTAAAATCACGGGCTTCAGCGTTTCAGCTGTATTATTACACTATCCGCCACTTGTGCTTTTTAAACTTTACTTTAAATGTATAGGTACTTGACAGTTCCCAAAAATGCGAGGGTTTATCCTCATTTATTGGACATCTGCAGTCTTTAGAGTTTTCTGGGATTTTTTGTTTGTTTGGTTTTTTTTTTTTTTTTTTTTTTTTGAAATACAGTTTACTACAATTTTCTACTGCTGAGGTCTGCTGGGTATGTTAAAGCAGTTCTTGTACTTACCTCTCCCTTTTTTTTTTTTTTTTTTTTTTCATAGTAAAGAGCAACAAAAATACTGTGAATCAAAGTAAGACAATTTCAGGACATGTAAAATCTAATTTCATTTTTAAAATAGAAGAAACAGTTCATATATTTTCCATGTGTCTAATAGAGCTCTTGGCAATAATTAAATCATTTATAAATGTTCTTTGTAAATGTGTAAAAAATGTTTCTGTAATTTTATATTTTTGTTTGTTACAGTATAATTTACATAACTATTTAGTACACAGTCTACCCAATTCAGTTCATCTTCATAAGACAGTGATTTTACATGCTTAAAAGTCCAGGCAATATAACCAAGTATTGCATCATGCTCCCACCATACTTTATGTACCTCAGGAAGATCAAAAGAATCTGCTGTTTTTCCTAAAAGTGAGCTAATTTATCAAATATTTGCAACACATCATGTAGCCTGAATAAAAAGCAGATAGGAAATTTATATTTGATATATCAATTGTACTATTTCATATAGGTACAGACTGCCCCAAAATTAATCTAAAAATCTAACTATGGTGTTGCAGAGGAAAACTCTGCCACTGGTAACACCGTTACGTGCACTGTAAGGCTTCCTGCCACATCCTCATATTAATTGGTTCAAAACAGGAATGCCAACACTGTTACTTGCTCTTGGTTTTTCTGAGCAGAGCTCCTGCCTGGTCTAGTGTCTGGAATAAGTGGGAATAGTAGCATTTGTGAAAGTTGGAGGTTACAAGCCTTGCTAAGCAAGGGGTACCAGATTTGCACAATTCTCATCACCACACTTCATCCTGTCAGTGTATATTACAAAGTTGTTGTTTCTTTTGTTTTCCACTCAAGCATTTAGCCATGAAAAATAAGACTCCCCACACTTTTTTGGAAGCAAAGACAGTGTTGATGAATGTGGATGTATTTGACATAACAGTTACTTACACTGGACAAAATCCTATTAATAGCAAGTCTATGTCTTCTATAATCTCTATGCCTGTAAGAAGAGGTTTCCATGAAGCAGAAAGTTTGATTTCCTAGGAGGAAGGCCTGGAAACTTGGCCTTTGTCTCTCAGTCTCTGTTAAATTTCCAAGCTAGCTGTCATCATCACACCAGGAATTTTATTTAGCTTTTAAAGTATTTATATTGTACCCAGAACTGAAAAACCACGTGCACTTTGGAAGGGGGTGCCGGCGGGCAGCTGCTTGCTATGAAAGATTCAAGTGGTTCATTCTCCGGACAGGGCCTTACGTCCCTGTGTTCTCTATACCGGGTAAGCACTTGGCCTACAAAGACAGGAACAAGAGAAAGGTTGAAATTCAACACCTTGTTTGGCAGATGGCAAATAAAACTACTCACATGTGCACTAACATTTTCCTGAAATAAATAAATGAATGAACAAATAAATAAATAAATCCCCACAAACTGTCCTGAGAGCCAACGAGGTGTGCTCTTTTCTAGTTCATGCGACCATATCTGGTTGCATAACTTTCCTTTCTGCTTTCTGCCTCCTCACTGTGCTAAACAAATCTGTATTTCTTTTCTTTCTTTTTTCTCTGTGCAAGATGTCTCACAAAAAAAACAAACTCTTTTCAAAAAGGAGCTGCAGATCAGAGTTCCCTCTGGAGCACAGCACCGAAGCGATGACGTTGTTAAGCACCGCTCACCGTGACAACGTAAAATAACGCGTGCCCAGCCAGGCTGTCGCCCTAAGGACAAGGATCCCCCCGTTTCCCAACAGGATAACGGACTCCCGGCGGTGCCGCTCCCGGCCGCTCCTCTCGCCATTCCCCCTCCCTCTCCGGCGCCGCCGCCTCGCGGCCGTTACCGCCAGGCGCGCCCCGCGCATGCGCACCCCACCACCCCGCATGGTGCCGCTGGCGCGGTTGCATCACCCGGCGCGCGGTAGCCGCGGGTCCTTCTCGGGGCTGCCCCGGCGCGCGCCTGAGCCGCTCCCTGCACCGCTCCGCGCCGCTCCGCGCGGTTCCCCCGCCGAGCCGGGCGCGCCGGTGGCGGGCGGAGGGCGGCGCGGGGTGCAGGGCGCGGGGCAGACGGCGCGGGGGTGGCGCCGCGCCCCGCCGGGGGTCAGGCGGCCGCGGCGGCCTGCCCGCTTCCTCTTCGGGCCAAGATGGCGGGGGACGAGGCGGGAGTGACTCTGGGGCAGCCGCACCTCTCCCGGCAGGACCTCGCCACCTTGGTGAGGGGCGCGCGGCGGCGGCGGCAGCAGCGCGGGCGGGGGGCGGCGGCGGCACGCGGAACAGGAAGGGAGCCCGAGCCCGGCTGCGACCGTTGGGGCCGGGCGGCCGGTGGGAGCCCGGCGGAAGCGCCCGCCTGGTGGTCGCGCTCTCCCTGTTTCTCTGCAAATTAGGAGTTCGTTTTATCTTCACCGTATTAACGGTCGATAGGCTCGGGGTCCTGAGCACCGGAGTTCCCTTCGTGTTATATTAAAGCGTATGGGTATTCGGTAGAGTCATAGAATCATTCTGGTTGGAAAAGACCTTCAGGATCATTAAGTCCAACCGTAAGCCCACCATTCCCACTATGGCTGCTAAACCATGTCTCTGAGCACCTCATCTACACGTTTCTTGAGCGTTGCTGGGGACGGTGACTCAACCGCTTCCCTGGGTAGCCTGTCCCAGTACTGAAGCGTGTTAATTACTTCAAAAAGCTCCTTTACTTACTTCCTCTTCTGATTGGCCTTGGTATTTGCTCACTGGGAAGATATCTGGGAAGGGAACAAATATGCTTAATTGGGAGATCAGCAGGAATTACACTAAAACTCTGTCCAGCATTGATTTCATTCGGCCTTTGAATACTTGCCTTTATCTGGAACGTAATGCTGAATTTAACCTTATGCCAGAGGTAAGGGGAGAAAAAATGCCCGCGTGCATGATTGTGTGCACAGGGAGCATTTGTGCTGATGACAGCTTTTGCATCATGCATACGTAGGTGTCACGCTACCGTAGAGTGCCATCTGCAGCTCGCGTCCCCTTCTGGAGTTCAGTGGATCCAGCCATGCTAAGTTAGGTGTAGAAGGATCTGGCCTGGTGCCTCTGTGGGACAGACAAGGCTTGTTTTCTGCTGAACTGGAACACTTAGTTCATGTAATTCATGAATACATAATGCATAAACTAAAACATAATGAATAAAATGGCAGGAAATTAGAAGATGAGCTTACTCATTATACTCCTAAACTTAGCCTTAACTGCATAAAATTGTATTTCATCACCATGTGCAGAACCTGTATGTATGATGGTATAGAGCATATATGATTCTGTGCTGATTAATGTGTGATTAATATGTAATGTAATATTACATATGTTTGCAAAGAATTTATATGCTGTTCTGCACAGAGAATTCTTCTGCCATTGAGAGCCTCTGCTTGAATTAGCCCACACACAGGGACTCAGAGCAGGAAATTAACTGTGAGCAGCCTCAAGAGTAGTACAGAAGAGCATTTTATTGGATTTGGGTGTTGGTCTAGTATGAATAACTTGGAAAAAAATTTGCTTTAGAGCTGTTGGCTTTATTTTCATTAATGAATGTGTAAGACTTTCATTTGTAGGACTTTGTTCCCTTGTATCCTTTTTCACATCTTTAGAGCAATAGAGTTATATTATTATAGAGTTAGATAGATATTGAGTTATACTCAGTATTTAGAGTTATTTTAGTTAGCTTGGTCGGATTTTGCTTCGTATAATTAATAATTACTTTTAAAAAAGATACACCAAGTAATCCTAAAGCATTTAGATACAGTTCTATAATATATCTAATTTTATATATATATTAAAAATACTGAATAAGATATAAAGTCTTCTTCCTACAGGATGTTTCCAAGCTGACACCTCTCTCACCAGAAGTTATCAGCAGACAAGCCACAATTAATATAGGTAAATAATAAATCCCTAAAAAGAAGGAGGGCATTAATGTGATCCTAGTGCTCGTGCGTTAGCGTATGTGGTACCTATGTGACAGGATTTTTAAAAAGTCCTTATTGAAGCAGACTTAACCGATATAAACAGTTCATAGATGTAATGTTTCTGTTTTGAATGTTATCAGGAAACAGAAGGAGACTTGCTAAGACTGTGATTTTATTGCAAGAATATTTTATTGAAGGAAGAGTGGGGAGTAGTTGCTAAAGCAATATTTATTATATTTTAAAATTAAGTGGTGAATGAGTTTCATGAAAATGTGAAGATCTGTCAATTGTGAGCTCATCTTAAGATTTTGTTTATTTAAGCAAAAGCCGTATGTGCTTCTGATGGGAGCTCTGGACTTGCTAGTTGCAGAGGTTTATGGCAGTAATATGCTGATTGTAATGAAACATTACACAAATTAAACAACGGCTTACTGTCAAACACTTGCTTTTAAAACATAGGTACAATTGGCCATGTAGCCCATGGAAAGTCAACAGTAGTCAAAGCTATATCTGGAGTTCATACTGTCAGATTTAAAAATGAACTGGAGAGAAACATCACCATCAAGCTGGGTTATGCTAATGCTAAGGTGAGTCATTGCAATGAATCTGATGAATGTGCTTAATTAGATTTATTAATGTATTTGAGGTTGGACATAAGCTTGTATCTGACTTCTGATACATTAAACTTCTAATTTTTAAAAAACACAGATTTACAAGCTGGATGATCCAAGCTGCTCCCGACCAGAGTGCTACCGATCTTGTGGAAGTAGCACCCCAGATGAGTTCCCTACAGATATTCCTGGCACCAAAGGGAATTTTAAACTAGTCAGGTAACTGCTATAAAACAAAAGATATAAACTATGCTTGTTTGTGCAAAGGGAGGAAGCGATTGAAAATAGGTAGGATTGAACAGCAAGCTGAAAAAATGATTCTGCAGGCCACATACTTGTACAGGCTGAGGACTGGGTGCTCCTGACCTAAAATGTCAGTTAAAGTTCATTTTTTTGTTAGTGATGGTGCACAATCCTGAGAAGATCGTAGCAGTATTTTCTGCCCTTGGTTATTTTTAATGCTGTTCTTTTTTTCTGCACTTAATAAAGTACATTTTAAAGCTACTAAAGTAAGAGTTAACGTGAACCCCACACGTCCATTTCTGAAATTCCTTTTTGGACTATAGTCCTAGTTAAACTTTCTCCCTAAAGGCAGAAAAGTATTTAGAGTTCCTAAAATGGATATGTGAGATCTTGTTGCTTAACATAAGATCAGACCTGTAACTAGGGGTCATGTATCCTTCATTTACTTCCCTTCTAATGGGAACAGTCACAAAGGCTGTTGTGCAAGATTCCTGGTTGGTGCTTATGTGTGAAGTGCTATTACTGCTGTAATCACGTATTTCCTTCCTTTCCTCAGATTCCCGGTAGGACATTTGTTCTAACAACAGCTTTTGGTGGACTTTGATAGTTAATGCAGGCACTGTTAAAGTGTTGCTTAAACGCTTGGAATTCTTCTGCTTACTCTTTATTTGCTTATTGTAGAATTTTACTTGTCAGCTAGCAGCAAGTCAGTTATTGCTTTTGGTGGCATGCTACCAAGAAATAAGGATTCTTGGCAAACACAGTTTCTAGCTGAAAAGCATCAGTTATTATGAGCTGCACAGTGGAATTGTGAGTTTGGAACTAACGCCTGTAGTGTTGTCAGTGTAGATAAATCTCAGAAGTGAAGTGCAATTGTAACTATGAAATTAAAGACAAATATTTTCTAAAATTAGGTAATGAGAGACGTCTTTTAAAACTTTTAAATCTTTAAAAAGTATAATATACTGTATCATCTCTGTGTGTGTTTAACCTAGTGCATTTAAATTCAGTCAGATTTAACTCTGAAATATTAAAGGAATACCTAGTTTGAAAATACGGTTTTGAATCTTAAAACTCAGAAAAATTATTCAGTAGCTGACCCGGTAGTCTTTATACTTCCATGAAAATATTTCCAATTATCACTTCTCAGTAGCTCAAAAATGCTTATTTCTCTCCATTTTGGCTATATGTTTCTTTTGATTTTTTTTTTTAAAATATTTTTAATCTTTGTGTCTATTTAGAATCCATGTAAACCAGTCCCAGAAATTGTTAATAATTGGCTTTTGGATTTCTTTCTATCTTCTTTTCACCGACAGGCATGTCTCTTTTGTGGATTGCCCTGGCCATGATATTTTGATGGCTACTATGTTGAACGGTGCAGCAGTAATGGACGCGGCTCTGCTGTTGATAGGTAATGATTGATACCTAGAAACAGAGCTTTTTTTTTTTTTTTTTAATTTATATATCATTAAACTATTTTTATATATTTTATATAGATTTATATATTTTATATAGATTTTAATATTCCGGGAACAGTGTCAGAGTGATTAGTTAAAAAATGTGTTATTGAGATGTGTTTAGAAAGCCTTCAGTGGTGCCACAAAAAAGTACCCTGACTTTTTTCTGTACTAAAAAAAAAAAAACAAAAAACCCAATCATTAGTCTCGTAGTTGTCCGAGTTGATGGGTAGATTGGTAGGTTAAAGTACAATCTTGTAGTGATATAGTGCAGTAAAATGTTTATTATTTCACTGAAATACATTTGGTTTCAGGTAAATCTTGCATTTCGCTGAAGCTCCCGTTTTGCTTTAGTTGTAAGATAAATACTGATTTGGAAAATTCTTTATCTGATTTTCAAACAATGGAGGAGATTAAGTAGACTTTCATACATGTGTAGAACAGTATAGTGGTTGGCAGTGATAAAGAGTGATTGGGTTTTCTAGACAGTGCCAACAAAGGAGATGAGCATCTTTGGTCAGAGAAGTTTGAATAGCTGCTGTTCCTTCTGTGTCTTTAGAGCTAGAACAGCTGGAATAAGTGATAGATCAAGGGAGCTCAAACATAATAATGATGTAGCCAAATGACATAAAAATGAATAAGCCAAAGAAGATATCTTGTGTACCTGGAATCCAAACCATACTTGTAATTGCCCTCTCTGTATGTTTATTGCATTTATTCTCTGTCATACATTTACAGGGTCTTGGCACTTCTTTGCCTTTCGTGATAAGAAAACACTAAAGAATTTTAAGATATTTTGAAAGGTTTATTATGCTGCAGTCACTTCTCAGCTGTCCTGAGACCTGAAGGATGGAATGATTCAAATAGACACAAGTTAGGTGTGTCTATTGGAAATTTAAAATATTTGTTTCTGTTGGGAGCAAACAGAATGGGGATTCAAGTGCCCACTCTAATACTCCCTCATATCTCATGTCCTCTATATATGCTGAAGCTAAAAGCCTTTGGAAAGAAGCAGATTGCTAAGCTGAGTGTTCTGTATATAGGTTAACAAAAGGTGATTGTAGTATTTTTATAAAGACACAGTGGAAAGTGCAGGTGCTCTCACTAGAGGATTTGTGTATCTTGATAGTTTTTGTATTGTAGTCACTTTTCTTCTTTCAGCTGGTAATGAGTCATGCCCACAGCCCCAGACCTCAGAACATCTAGCTGCTATAGAAATCATGAAACTGAAGCACATTTTGATTCTACAAAATAAGATTGATTTGGTAAAAGAGAGCCAGGCTAAAGAGCAATATGAACAGATTCTTGCATTTGTACAAGGTAAGTTTTCAACAGTAGAAATTCAGTCATTGATGGAAGTTCCTCAGGACTGGTACGTAATGTTTTTCTGCGTGTCTGTAGAAAACTTTCTCTTGGATGATATGAGTTTAAAAATAGATGGTTGGAATCATGCTTCTTCCCAGTTTCACACTGCTTAAATACAGTAATGTAATTATTGTAAAGCTGGTGATAATAGCTGATTGCCTATAATAAGACTAGGTTATCACAAAGTAGTCAGTGGGTCTGTCTTTTCAAAGTTCAGAATCATTACCTTGCATAAGAAGCTCCTCCTAACAGCAATTTTGGCGTCACTTGGTGCATAAATTTGTCATTGTTTTGTGAGACCTAGAGTTATATAATCTAAATATCATTAGTTTTATTTGCCAAGTCTTGATAATTCGATACATTCTTCTGTAAGAAGTTGAGGTTGAGATGAGCTTCCTCAAAGTGAAATCTGATCATGAAATAAATACATCAAATATTTAGGTACATACATGGTTTCTGTTGGGAAATAAGAGTTACGGTTTGAAGTAAGTAACGAGGAACATTTTCCATGTTTAAATAATGAAAAATATTTCCATTTACACTCTCACAAAGAGAAAAATTTGTATAGCCTGGTCGACATAGGGTTAAGCATTCAACCTGAGACCTTCCCTTTCATGATATGTTCTACTACTAAGATTTTATCCAGAGTAGGCCTGTTTACAACTCCTCCTGTGCAGAGATTCGTCATGTATCTAATATTTTCTTGAGACTTGAGAATTAAATGGCTCAGGTTATCCTCTGAACTTGATACAACTCCTGATCACCATGTGAGAAGTGAATTCTCTGCAGCTTATCTTAGAGAGCAGCTGTGTAACTTCTGTGTACAGTCACCTAGAGTACAACATGGGGAGAGTTGTTTCAAACTGCTTTAAAAAGTAGGTCTGGATGCCCTTTGAGCTAAAATGGTGGAGTGCGCTGTTGCCTTTTGCTTTTGGAAATGGCTGTAAATGATGCCTTAAACTTTGTTAGTGCTTTTAACAATGATGGAACACTTGGTTATGTTTCTGTAAATCCTATGGTAAGACTTAATGCTGAACTTAACTTTGCTTTAGGTACAGTTGCAGAAGGAGCTCCAATTATTCCAATCTCTGCACAGTTGAAATACAACATTGAGGTAGTCTGTGAGTATATAGTGAAGAAAATCCCGGTCCCTTTGCGAGACTTCACATCCGAACCAAGGCTTATTGGTGAGTATAAGCCCATGTCTTACTGCCTTAACTCATCTCTTGCTACGTGTGTGTATGACCCTCGAGTGGCACCTTGCTTGAATGCTGTAAAAAGAGGCACGTTCAGGAGGAATGCTCAGTGCAAGTTTAACACTTGCCTATTTCTTTCCTGTTGTTTAGACTTAATTTAACAGATATGCTTAAGTTACTTTGGGGCATTTACTATTTTTTTGTGTATATTCTGTTTGCAGCAGTATGAAACAGAAGTAAAGTTCAATAAAGGTGACAAATTTTTGTCTTATCAAATTCATAGCAAGCAAAGGAGCATTTTAACAAAGCACTAACGAACAATTGTATGTGCAAAATAAATTATTTCACTAGATCACATAGGTTGACTAGTCTGTTTAACTGTGCAGTGATAAGAAATCATGCCTCCTGGGCATGATCATCAAACTCTCAATTTATGTCCAGCATATATTAAAAATCAGTTACACTATTAAAAAGAAATACACAAACATGAGAGATCTAAAGCTCATGTTTTCATAATACAAGCAATTCAGCATATCAAAACAAAGTTACAAAGAAACTGAAATTAAGATTGAAGATTTTTTTAAATATAGTTGATTGTGGCATTCTATTTTGGTTACTGATGCTTAACTGTATTTCTGCTATTCATAAAACTTTTTTGTTGTTGTTTATATGTGAAGTTTAAATAGATTTGACTAAAAAAATCAGCTTGTCTTTAAAAATTCTGAATATTTACCATATTTCAGTATCCTATCTGAATTTTGTATTTATAGTACTTATTGCTTGGCTTTCGTAAGAACAGGTAAGATTCTAAGTTTCTGAAGAAAGATCCTAATTGTTTAAAAGCCTTATCTTAAATATAAATTTGATTACAATTTAATTTTTTTCCCAGTTATTAGATCTTTTGATGTCAACAAGCCTGGCTGTGAAGTTGATGACCTGAAGGGGGGTGTTGCTGGTGGCAGTATCTTAAAAGGTGTTCTAAAGGTAACGTTTTCTTATTTCTCTCATAAGTTACTGCAGTGATAGAATTGAGTAGAGCTTTTGTGTGCCCTGTAAAAATGAATCTATAAATTTGAAATTTGTTCCTCTTATTTTTAAACTAGAAGTCAAATGCCTTTTTGTTTGTGACATGTTACTTTCCTCTTTTAAAATGCAGGAACAAGAAGTACTGGTCTTTATTTATTTTTGTGTATTTTTTGTTTCAGTAGTCTCAACTTTTAGTACTAACAAGACCCCTTTTCATCACTTAAAAACTGCAAGAGATTTTTTTCCTTAATACTTGCGTTGATAAAATATTTCTTGGAAAAAAAAATAAAGGTACTTCTATTACACAGAAAAGCAAACTACGTCTTTACATGCCTATGCAAGTCGTGTTTTCCTTGTCTTGCAGTTTATTGATGTCTTGCAGTGATAAAGTTAGCTCTGTTTTTCTCAGTGCTGTAACATTTCTGAGTGAAATGTCAGTGTCGCTAAAAACATAAATTTAAGCTAGAATTTAGATGTAGGAATGATTACTGATAAAGATCCTTTATTAAGGCTACTTGGAAGAAAAGTAGTTGTGCTGCATTGGCTCTAAGTTACAGCGCTTTCCAGTGTTCAGTAAACAGCGCAACAAACGTCCTGGAAGTTCTGCCTTGTCCCAGAAACAAGGACTCATATAAATAGTAGGTCTTGGAAAAACTAGGTCTCATCTGTGCTAAGTAGTTAGTTAGATTTATGTTCCTGTGAAACAACCACTTAACTACTTTTTCACTTTTGCAATTAGGTGGGTCAGGAAATTGAGGTCCGGCCTGGTATTGTGTCGAAGGACAGTGAAGGAAAACTCATGTGCAAGCCAATCTTTTCCAAAATTGTATCACTCTTTGCAGAACACAATGATCTCCAATATGCTGCTCCAGGAGGCCTTATAGGTAAGCACAGTCTCTTATGAAAAGCTATTCTGGAGGCACTTTACAATGATTCTCCATATAGCCTTGATTTGCCATTTTGGGATCTCCTTCATATACCCTAAAACGTAAATGTGGCAGCTGTCTTTCAATTATTCTTTGCGACCTGTTGTGTTTTAGGTGTTGGAACCAAGATTGATCCAACTTTGTGTCGAGCTGACCGAATGGTGGGCCAGGTTCTCGGTGCGGTTGGAGCACTGCCTGAAATATTTACAGAGCTAGAAATTTCTTACTTCTTGCTGAGGCGATTATTAGGTGTGCGCACTGAAGGAGACAAGAAAGCTGCAAAGGTCCGTACCCCTTTTTAGAACGATGGCAATTTGTATACACTTTTAAAAATTTGCTTATCAGCTATGATAATTTTTGTTAGTATGTACATTTTTTTTCTATTTTATATGCTACTTCTGTATCTCTAAAATATGCTTATGTTTCCCAAGTGGCTAACATCTATTTATCTAATACTATAGAAGAATGCTTTTCAGAAGAGTAGGAATTCATATCAGGATGGTTTAAAATACTATTAAGTATTTATGCTTCATGAAGTTAGGTATTCTAAACATATTGATAGTTGTTTTTCTTTGCCATCAGCCTATTTGTTTGTGCAATAACTAATTTTGCAAGCAGAATGTTTGACTCCGTACTTACTTGTAGATTCTTGTAGATTCTCTGTTAAGAACTCTTTAAAACTGAATAGTTCAGAAATGCTGTAGTTCAAAAGAAACTGTGAACCTCATGCACAGCAGTCTGTTGTTCCATGGTCCATTTTACCTGGAGATCAAACTAAATGTCATAGTCTTGACTGAAAACATTAACGTCTAAAAAATACTTTATGCAACGGTAACTTGTCCACCTTTTTTTTCTCCTGTGACATCTCCTGTGAAGTGTTCTATTTTGAGAAATTGTCTTGATTTATGTAGGCTTCGGGGAAATGAGAATCACAGAATCACAGATTCTGAAATGAGAACATGAGCATTATGCAGAAGAAGGCAATAACGTTCCCATTTAGCCAACTGTATTGGCTCAGCTGTATGCAAGCCAGTGTTTTCACTGCTAATATAGTACATGCCAGTTGGTATGCTTTGTAGAAAATGGTGCGGTATACGTTCTCGGGTTTTCTCTGTCGTAAAAGCCTCCAGTACTAAATGAACAACATGTTTACATATTTGTCCTTTCAGAAGAATGAAAACATAACATTTTTTCCATTGGCACTGTTTTGTATGGTTTGCGTGTGGGGATAATTACAGGTTTTGAATCCTTCAGCTATGATTTCCATCCTGCTCCTCCCCACCGCCCTCCCCAAGTCTTTCTCTTCCTTAGAGGCATTTTGTTGCTAAACAGTGCAGACTTAATGTGACCATTTTTAAAGCTCAGGTGTTAAAGCTTAGGTTTCTTTTTTTTTCTTTTTCTTTTCTTCTCATTTCAGGTGCAAAAATTGTCAAAGAATGAAGTTTTAATGGTAAACATAGGATCTTTATCTACTGGAGGGAGAGTCAGTGCAGTAAAGGCTGATTTGGGCAAGATTGTGCTAACTAACCCTGTATGCACAGAAGTGGGAGAAAAAATTGCCCTGAGTCGACGAGTTGAGAAACACTGGCGGTAAGTTGCCATTCGATTGGTAGAAGACCTAATTATTCTGTTGCCCAAAGAAAAGTGTGAATCAGATTTTGCTCTGGAATATGTAAATGGATGTCTATTCTCTTCTTTAAAACTTAACAGTTTTGTACTTGGTTGCTGTGCTGGAAATGTAAAGCGTTATTTTTTTTCTTCTTTTTTTGAGACAATGTCATTAATAATATGGACCCTCTTTTAATTTTGGAAGCAGACATAATCTTAATTTTGAAAAGTAGTGTTATTTTTGTTGAGACTTAGGATCTGTAAAAGGAGAGGAGGGTGTTGATATTACTGCAAATAAACAGTAGAGCATTTCAGAGTTGAGTTAGCTTCAGGTATAGGTTACAATTTCATTGAGCTTTGTTTCAGTTTATAATCTCAATGTCATCTTGTTTGTATTTCCATATTTCCATTTCTCATTTTAAAATACTGCAGCACTTGTATATACGTGGAAAGCAAGCAGGTTATGAATGTGCTTATAGTTTGCTATTATACCTTAAGTTACAGAATTTGAAGTTCTTAATCACTGTTCAGAAGCACTGTCTTGATTGATGCATATGCATGTTCTTTCCCTTGTTCTTTATTACGTGTTTCCAGTAGCTGCTCTTGGATCTTGCTGGGTGCTTCAGGGAGGGAGTGGGTAAAATTCTAAATGTTGTGAGAACTTGAAGGCACAAGTGTGACCAAAGGTGCTTGAGTTACATGGGGCATTTGTAAGTGCTATGAAAAGTAATATACACTGCTTTTTATTTTGCAGTTTAATTGGTTGGGGTCAAATCAGAAGAGGAGTGACAATCAAGCCAACTGTTGACGATGACTGAAAAACGAAAACGAGTGCTTCATTTTTAAAGATGAAGTGCCTATTTCTATTTTGGGAGGGGTATATTTTCACAGTGGAATTGGAAGCTGTGCGAACATTATCTTTGTGTGGCTGACATTGAATTTTACCCTCTTACTAAAATACTAGTCACTATCACCATTAAAAATGTAAAAGAATTGGCGTAGAAGTGGGTTCAATTATTCTCATTTTAGTACAATTGATTGTACATGTCTCCTGGCATGTCTAATTTATGTTGTGTTTGAGGCATGTCTGTTTAATATCAGTCAATCCAGCCCCGGTGTAACACACAAACCGTAAATCCAATATTGAAATAAAATACTGCTTATTTTTCATTAATTCCTACAATTTTTTGAATAACAAAGACTGCAGTGATTGTTCAAGCAGCACAAGCAAAACCCAGATTCTTTGGGGACTAGTCCCTTTTTGCACAACATCCTGTTTCGTTTCAATGTGAATGGTTCTGGCTGTGACTGTATTACCCTTTGTGACTAGGATGGGAATGTTGACTGACTTCTTAAAGTCATCACAGTGTTAACAAGGGCTCTGGATAAAACCACAAAGAAGAAATACAAGTAAACTGGATCTGAACTGGCAATGCTGTTTTTGATCTTATTTTAGAATGAATTTATATTAAAAAATGTTCCATTTGGAAGGTAGCTGTCATTGTGGCACTGTGTGGATGCCCTGACATCTTTATGTAGGTTTAACGTGCTCACTTCAAACTTGCGTTAAGCTAGTGAGGAAATATTAGCTGTGATCGTGAATTTAAAATACCTGAGAGAGGCTGTTGAAGGAGGGAAGGACTTTAGAAAATCAAAAAAGTGAGATGAGGGGTACAAACAGTGTAAAACCACTTTTGCTTAGTTAGCTTGGATCACACTACTGAGGAGAAAACACAATAAAGTTTTAAGCTGGACTATGCAGATAGTGAGGGTCCTGTCTCAAAGGGCCCTCCTATCCTCTGTGGATCTAATACATATATTTGCGAGTGGGGCGAAAGAGACTTAATAGCCTGTTTTCAGGTGGGGAGGGGTCACATAATTGGCGCTTAATTGGTGATCACTCCCCTAATTAACACCTTCCCAGTCTGACTCCTTAGCAAATTTTGTACCAACATCTTTCCCCTGACCAATAACACCTGGTCCATCAGCAATGGTCAAACTCCCAGGCAATCAAACTCTTTGGTCTCCTCTAACGGTGGGCTTCAGCCCTTGCCTCCTTCCCTGGCTGTGCTAGGGACAGTGGAACTTCACCATCTCCTTCCCATATGACGTATCTGTGTTTACACCAATTATGAAGAGGTGGACAGGCCACCTAAAACAAGCTGGAAGGAGGTACCCTGTGATTGCAAGGTTCAATAAATAGCCTGGGTCACACTACTGAGGAGGAAAAACATAACATAATAAAGCTGTAAGATCCTAATACCTTCAACCATATAGATTTAACTATTTCATTTGAACTATTGTACGTAGTTGTAGGTATTTAATGTAATAGGCTATTTAACAAGTCATACTACTTTTCGAGTTTTTTTAGAGGAAAATACTGTGTTCATCGTCAAAGTGGTCAGAGTCGCTGTGCTGGGCGTCTTTGAGTGGGTAGTAAAGGTAAATATTGCTTCACTAGCTAAAATGATGAATGGCTGCCATAAAGCAGGTTAGTGGTTGTTCCTGACTTTTTTTCATTGTATTTTCTGTTGTCCTATTACAAGTGTTCTACCTTCTTGCACTTAGTTCCTCCATTTGTCTTTCTACCTCACATGTTGTTGAGACTAAATACATTCATTTTTGTGCAATACTTCTCATTTTTGGGAGAGTCGGGGCCAGTTTTTCCCAATTCTCCCAGTGCTTGAGCAGTATCCAGTCCCAAACATGACTGCTTTAGTGACCGCATCTTCCATGCTTTGAAAGCTTCCTTCCGTAACTCTTTTAAGTGGTGGAACTGGTAGAAAGGAGAGGAAGATCAGGGACAGTGAAGAGCTGGGATTTGGGCTCTGGCCTGGTCTTGCATCAGGCTCCTTTCCCAAGGGCTGGGCCAGGGCTTTGAGCAGCTCAGCCCTTTCAAAAGGCATTTACTTCCACCCTAAACGCTTTGCAACCTCCTCATGCTGCTGGGCTTAAGTTCCAGTATACGTGTACGTATATATAGTGTATGACATGGAAGAGGGATCGGCTCAGAGGGGCCAGTTATTGCATAACAGTCTGACCCAAAGTCTTCCCGATACTTGCCCGAGAAGAGAAGGGAAGCTAGGAGCATATACAGGCAGTCTGAGGTGTGAGCTATAGCTTGCCTGTGTTACAGACTGTAACATCTATGCCATATATCCCATCACATTGCATTTTAGCTCCTCTGACATGTTTTTTCTTTGCCACGGGTATGTAACATTTTCTCTAATGGGAAAGGCTGGGCCCTCCTAGTGTGAGAAAACAACGAATAAAAAAAAACAATAAGGGGATATTTAGGACTTGCAGCATAGGAGATCTGAGACAAGTATGGACAGCGTAACTGTAAATATATAGGGTATGTGTATGTTCGTCCACTGTACATTCACTGACTCTATAGACAAAATTGTGATACTGCTGCAATTTAGGTGCTTCAGAGATACGCAAAGCTGTGGAAGCCAGAAATTACTTGCACATCTTGGCCAGGTTGGAAGTGGTAATAGATGACTTGCGTGCTCGGTCACTTAGCTGCGGATGCTTTTCATAGGAGGAGGGCTCTGCGTGTGAGAGTTTTAACCCCTCAAAGGCCAGATTTGTTCCTTGAATGTAGCTGAGTCCCGTTTCAAAGGGTGGGGGTGTTCAGGAATGGGGGAACTGGCGGCTGTCGCACTTGCTTCGTCCTGGAGCAGCACCTGGAAGCCGGCAGGATGCAACGGAGCACGTCAGCTCGCAGCTGCTACCTAGACTGAGGTGTCTGGACCCAGCCCAGGAACCCCTCTGAGACGCTTTGGTAACTGGTTTTGGAAGCAAACCCAAACAGTCGTGCCTTCTCTAGGGGGAGGAAGGTATCAACAGGGCTTTGCCTCCTTCAAGTTTTATTAAAAGTCTTCCAGTGTTGAAGAAATCCACCAGTTTAAGTTAACCAAAAAAGTTTAAGTTAACCAGTTTTGTCAACCTGGGACTGGTTCTATAGGATAACAGTTCAGGGGAATTGTCTGTCCTTCCGAGGACACCAGTAACACTGTTCTTACTACACAGCACAAATTAAACACAGGACTTAAGAAACAGAGCCCTGTTGTGTTTAGCCATGTCACAAATTGCAGCCTCAAAACATATACCTACAAAGGTGTAGTTATCAGTAATGAGAGAAGATGCAGAAATACATTAATGATGATAACTACGGTCATGCAGCTGCTCAGGCCCAGCAGAAGTCTGGGTTGCTGCTCAAGTTTGGTCCTTTCCTGTTGCTGGATGTTTGTTCCACCAGCACCTGTGTCGGTTCTAGTGCCTGAGCAGATGTGCAGTGAATCAGGAAATGAGGAAATGAGTTTGGAAGAAAGCTAATTTTGTTTGGATGGGCGAAGAGCTGATCTCTTCCCTAAGCCAATTTGCTGCGTGGCCGCATGAAGCTTAGCCGTGGCACGGGGAAGGGATGGAGATGAAAGGAGGGTGGCGCCAAGGAAAGGACAGGCTCATTTGTTGGCAGCCTGGATTTAAAACGCCGTTTCATGGCCAAATTATTTATCCTAAGGTGGGAGGTGACAGGGAACGTGGGATACTGTGTATTTTGGTTTCCTTAGCTGGCAAAATAGCCTCTTTGTCGTCTTTGTTATCTAACGTAACTTTTGCCCTTGTATATATGGCTTTACACCATCCTTCTCCATCAAACCAAGAATACATCCTAGTCAAAGTACATGCATCAATGCTACAGATCTATAATTCACACCAATCATGCAGTTAAAACCAGTGTATTGTAACTGTATTATCATAAGTCCAAGTAGCAAAAAATAAGTGAATTGTTCCCTTCGTTTATCCCCACCAATAATTACTATTAGAGATTACTCCAATGAGCTGATCGGAGAGCGGAGGCATCCTTGAGAACATCCAGGGAGGACGTTATTGTGAAGGCGTTTTCATTCCCTATAGCGTGTGCTCAGCTGGATAGCAGCGAGGATTATACGAAGGGAGCGTTTCGCAGGCCTGCAGTGGTGGCGTTGCTGTTAATAGCTGGAGCCACTTTCAAAGGTTTCGCAAAAACAGGAACAGAAAATCATTATCTTACCTCATCTTTAAGTTCTTAAGTAAGGCATTGGCACACAAGTACTTACTTATGTTACTATGTATAAGTAGCACCAGCTGCCTAGAAAAAGAGAGATCAGCGAATGAGTGTGCGGAAACTAAATAGAGAATTCTGTGATGTAGAAAAGAGATAAAAGCAAACTAAGACCTTATATTTCTGCGCAGTGCTTATGGAGATTTATTCCTTGAAGAAATAGCTATAAGACATTGAGAAACATTATATCAGGTCTTTAAAGAACGTGCAGGTTTAAAGAAAAAAAAACTGTTAGAGATTTAGGGTGCTGTTTTATTTTATTGCCTTATGTACCCGGAAAAGAGGCGGCTTTAAGAAAAGCTGATTTGTAGCCATACCAAGGAAGGCAATAAGAAATGGTTTCTTTAGCCGTATTGGCCGAGGGACAGGTTTCTAAAGAGGAGGGTTTTGTGGTTCTTCGTCGTTCAGAGAGGATGCTGTTGCTGTCTAACGGGAAATTCATTCAAACTAGACAAAATAAAACACAATAGGGGAAAAAATACAGGTGATTAACAGTTCTCAGTGTTCAAGCCATCCTTACATTAGTTTCTTCCTGACTCTCTCTTCCTGGTTGAGGCCACCATCTGCTTTCGGATAGTTTTGCTTTAGCTCAACTTAAACTAGGGCTTTGCTGATGCACAGAGCGCTGCGAGGAGACGCTCTGTGTCAGGCCACGTTCCTTCAAGACTATTTAACACGGCAGCTGACGTAGCAGGGCCCCTCTTCAACACAAATAAGCAGATACCGTATGCAGTGGCACACAGTAGCTGAGGGGCAGTGTAAGGCAGTAATTTACATCAGTATGTGCACAGGACAGGACATTTCCACCCAAATCTCACCCTTTATAGCCTAAAGGGGTCAACCATGAATTTTGCAGTTAACATCTTTGCTAATTTTCTCCTTCTATACACAAAATCTAATAGCTTTTTTTTAAAAATTATGTTTTTAGTGCACTAAATCTCTTAAGTTCCTTCTCCTCCGCTGCTGGAAACAGAGCTTCTAAGTTTCTAGTCTTTATGTCTTCTTTTTCCCACGCTGGCGGGTGCTGACAGCGTCCAGGGCATTGGCGGCCGCCCGCTCCCGCCCGGCCGCCGCTGCCCTCCCGCCACTCCTCGCCCAGGCTGCGCCGGCTCCTGCCGCCCGCGGTCGCGTCTCCCGCACGGCCAGGGCCAAGCACCCGCAGGCCTTCGCAGAGCTGCCCGCCCTTCACGGTGAGGACTCGGAGGCCGCGCGGAGCCGCTGGTTCCAGCCCCCGCCGCTTCCCTGCCTCGTGTGCGCGAGCCGTGGCAGAGGCGCTGGCCCGGCTCCACGTGCACACCCGGGCCTGCACCAGTCCTGCCATTGCCCAAACTGCGCTGGCACAGCCGGCTTTAATGGCCCATGTTCATGTCCCCTGACGCTGGAATTATGGACGTGCTCTGCTCCGTGTTCCTCTTGTCGCTGCCCAGCAGTCTGTGTGTGCGCGTGTGCAAACTGGTTTACACGAATCTCCAGGCAGAGCAGAGTGGTGGCTTCCTGGCCGTCCAGACATAATAAACATTTGTAGAGGTTGCTTTGTTTTGTTTTGCGCACAGCGACTACTGCTTCAGTCAAGAATGGTATGAGCAAGTGATACAAGCATGGAAGTGAAGTCTCCTGCTTCCTTAAAGGACGCTGGAGAAATCTCCCAGCCCGAGGAGGCCACCAAGAAGCAGCCACCCAAAGAACATGGGTGCCGAGCAGCGAGAATCTTTTAGGGGAATTACCTTAAACATTCAGCTGAAATGTATTCTGCAGTCTGTACTGGGAAACATGGAAAACCAGAGCGCGACACTCAAGCACAGATGAAAGCTGTCCAAATATATCCGTTGAAATAATGCTAATACACCTGAAATTAACTTGCTTTGAGAGAGGCTTCCCTGAGAAATTGGAGGGCAAACATCCATAAGCTCCTGTCTTTTCAGTTCAATCAGTTGCTTTCTAAAGCCTGTTTTCCTCAGGATTCAGCAGAGGAAGCAGCTCTCCCTTTGGCCTCTTTTGTCGACATTTGTGTAGAAGTCTAGCAGATTCCTGCTTTTTTTGAAAGACCTTCCCAGCCTCTTCCCCCTGCCAAACACTACACAATTCCCTGTTTAATGATTGTTTCAGTTTTATTTATTTTATGGCAAGCTTAAAAGCATTTTCTTCTGTAAATCTGCTGTAGGGATCTGTGATTCATTTTTCTTCCTGTTTTTACTTAGTCATCTGTGATTTAATATTAAATAGATAGTTAATAATCTATTACAGTCCTCAAATGTTTCATTTACAATAGAGTCCTAAGTAATGCATATGTAAAATTGCAGCCTCAGCTTATGGCGGGGTTCATCCAAGCAGCAATTTCTACTTTTCTGGCTTGGATGGGATGTGTGAAAGTAGAATACTTTTTCCTTGAAGGTCTTTTTTTTTTTTTTTTTTGGCTCTAGCAAAGATATTATTGATAATCATAGAATCACAGCCTCACAGAATAGTTGAGGTTGGAAGAGACCTCTAGAGATCATCTAGTCCAACCCCCTGCTCCAGCAGGGACCCCTAGAGCACGGGGCACAGGGTGGCATCCAGGTGGGTTTGGAAGATCTCCAGAGAAGGAGACTCCACCACCTCTCTGGGCAGCCTGTGCCAGGGCTCTGTCACCCTCACAGGAAAGAAGTTCTTCCTCACATGGACATGGAACTGCCTGGGTTTCAACTTGTACCCATTACCCCATGTACTGTCACTGGTCACCACTGAGAAGAGTTTGGCTCCCTTCTCCCGAATATGAATATGAATATGAATATGAATATAAATACTACAAATATGAATAATATGAAGTTTAGCAAAAACTTCCATGGTGTAATTAGTCTTTATTTATTCCTTTGGCAGTAACTGCATACAACTTCATCCATTATCAGTCTAAAATGGAATCACACCTTTCGCCAGAGGAGGTGTGCGAGGGTAGCTACTCCTTCCCTACCCATTGCCAGCAGTCACAGATCCCTGATACGGCTTTGGCTCCTTGCCTCCCGTCTGGCCGCCTGATAACACGCGTGTGCGTGAGCCGCGCTGAGGCAGCAAGCGCTGGTCCAGCCCTGGCAGCCCGCGCTGCGAACGCTCGGGGTGCACGAGCGCTCCTGCTGACGCCACGGGCACCACTACGAGCTCAGAGGTAACCTCGCGCTTTAAGCGCTTTGGAAACTGCCATCTTAAATTACTTCCATTTTCCTGAAGGCTTAAGTCTTTATTTGCACTGCTTTCTACTTCATGCTATTACTTTTCTGTCAATTTACGTGCTCGTGTTGGAAATTTAACATTGTGGGTGTTTTCTAAAGGATTCTTTTAACTTGGTGTGAGGGTGCCTGTTTTGACACTACATATCACAGGAAAGTAGACACACGGTCCCCTAGTGAGACTTGGCAGCTCCTGGACTATTGAAAAGCTCCCACATACACTAAGCAAGTGTCAAAGTCCTATGAACTCGACTAGTTTATAACTACAGTCTTCTAGACTACAGGTTAGAGGGGACAGGGAGAAACAAGGGGCTTCTTCAGAGAGCCCTCTACTTGCAGGAGTTTAAGACTCACTTGTGCTTTGCTCCTTGTTTTTGCTTCCTTCTTAATATAAGCCCCATTAGTTCAATCACCTCTGACAGCTTCATGCCATGACACGTTTTTTAATGTAAAGAATAGAGAAGAGATGGGTGGTATCTGTGCTAGAGCACTCAGAAGCCAGAGCTGGCCCTCGCTTCTCGTTTCTATGCGGTACCTTCTACCGGGGGGCTTCAAAGCACCCAGGGCGTTGTTAGCGGAGCTGCGGAAAAGCCCAGCTGGAAAGATAACAAACACTCGAGCTTTGAACGACGGCCCTATAACCCTGCAAAGTCTGCCTTGCCTCTAATGCTGTTCTAGTCGACGTTCCGTTGCTGTTAAAGCCTCAGCGAAAACAGGATTTGTGCCTTGATGGAATGGCTTGTTTTGTAATGCCCTGCGTCTTGCTAAACTATTTATTGGAGAGGCAGGGAGGGGCCGGCAGAGTCCCATTTCAAAATACAATGCTCACGCAGTCACCGAGGCAGATAGGTAGCCCTCAGGGCCCTTTACAGCTTTCTCAGCCAGCAAGAGAAAACAGAAACACCTTCCAAGTGCTTGAGCCTTCCCTAGCCCCTCTTTCCCAACAGCGATCTCTTGGGAACGCTCACCTTCACCGCGTGCACTCCCCAAGGACGCGGGAAACAACATGTCAAAATAATGGAAAAGCAAGGCAAATCCAAAGTGAGCTTACAGAGTGATTAGCTAAATCTTGGCCTTTTCTTTTTCTTCTTTCCTCCTCGCTCACCCCCATGTTTACTTTTTTTTTTTTTTTTTCCTAAGAGATTGAAAGATATTTGAAGTTGTGTGCTAAAATGGAAGGGCTCCCCTCCCCGGTTTGAAATTTCTTAAAGCTTGCACAGCACTCTGTATGTAGTGCTGGAACTAACGCTGAAAACCCACCTTTACCAACTAAGTGCTACAAAAAGGCTACGGAGCATGTGCAAACCAAGCTATCCCAAAGTTTTTAATGCAGCCAAATAACTGTCAGTTTTCTAGAGCATATCAGTGATCCCTACTGAATACAAGGGCCACCCTGTTGTTTAAATGTAAGATCTCTTTTTTCCAAAGCTTTTTTTCTTTTCCAACTTTTCAATTTTTTTTTTTTTTTTTTTTTTTTTTTTTTGTGCTCTGGTCTTGGACACAAGCAGCTCTACACGAGGTGGAGCACCTGGGCCCAAACAGGCACCAGCCCCATYTTCTCATTCTTAGAAAAATTTCTATCATCAAAACTAAAGGTAAACTGGTACAAATACGTACTGAGTCTACTTCTCTGTTTTTTTACAAGTTTATTTTTTTTTTTTTTTTTTTTTTTTTTTTTTTTTTTTTAACAAGGGAAAAAATCCACAGCTTTGATCTTAGGCAGCTGAAAAAAAACTGTGGCTGGAAACATCCCAAGAAACTGTTTGAGGCCAACACCCCTTATGGAAAATTTTAAGGCTTGTGAAAGCTGGCAAAGTTTGATGAGCAACTGAAAACCTGCATGATGCAAAACGTCAGATAACTTCAAAATAAGCCACACTGCGTATTTACAATACTTCTAAAAAGAGCTTATCTGAGAGGCACGCCTGTCGAGATCTCGTATCAGCTTCATGGCATTTTCACCCATTTAAAACTATCACATGAGTTTAAACATATTGTCTTTATATATCAACACTGTAATCAAGTCTATAAACATTTTGGTCCTCTTTTGATCTTTCTCTACAAGTATCTTGTAGAGCACAGCCCAGGCAGGCCGAACATCAGCCCCTTGAATTCCTCTTTTCCTTTGGAATTCAGGTTGTGCTTCAGCTGGGAGGTTCTTTACATCGGACACAGGCGTTTGGGATGCACAGCGATGTTTCCACAAAATGTGCTAGTCACGAGACAGGTTCATTGGAACACCTTTTTATTGCCCTTTTGTAGTAGGAATCATTGGAAGCTCCGTCCAGCCTTGAGGCCATTTTTCAAATCCCAAACTACCCTGTACATATGTGGTATTCTCAGGCCACATTTCCTTATTTTTCTTTTCTATTTCCCACTCCTTAACTGTCCTCTGTCAATATCTCAACATCATCGCAATTAACTTCAACTGAAAAAGCTGTCATGCTTCTGTCATGGATTTTCCTCTTGTTGCCTCCATTGCCAGCATTACACAGTCCCCAGCAACGTTCAACCCAGCACCACGAAAAATGAGGTTTCCTCCTTTGAGAGACCTCCATTGGGAGACTCTTCGTCATTTCCATCTAGAGAGGCACGTTGGGTATCCAACTCAAATGCCTCTATGCAAACGCACGCAGCATGGGGAATAAGCAAGAGGAATTGGAKATGCTTGTGCGATTGCAGGGCCACGATCTCATTGCGATTACTGAGACGTGGTGGGACAGCTCTCATGACTGGGCCGTGGCCATGGAGGGCTTTAGGCTCTTCAGGAGGGACAGGCCAGGAAGGCGAGGCAGTGGAGTCGCTCTTTATGTGAGAGAGCAGCTGGAGTGTATGGAGCTTGGCGTAGGGGAGGGTGGAGCGCAAGTCGAGAGCCTGTGGGTGAGGATCAAAGGGCAGCGTAACAGGGGCGACACGGTCGTGGGAGTTTATTACAGGCCTCCCGACCAGGATGAGGAGGTGGACGAGGCCTTCTACAGGCAGCTACAAGAAGCCTCGCGATCGCAGGCCCTGGTCCTTGTGGGGGACTTTAACCACCCCGATGTCTGCTGGGACGATCACACAGCTGGGAGCAGACAGTCCAGGAGGTTCCTGCAGAGTGTTGCGGATAACTTCCTGATGCGGGTGGTTGAAGAGCCGACAAGGGCGGGAGCGCTGCTAGACCTGATCCTAACCAACAGAGATGGTCTAGTGGGAAACGTGAGGGTCGGGGGCAGTCTTGGATGTAGTGACCACGAGATGTTGGAATTCACAATCCTGCGTGGAGGGAGCTGGGCAAGAAGTAGGATTGCAGCCCTGGACTTCAAGAGAGCCAACTTTGACCTCCTCAGGGAGCTCTTTGGAGAAATCCCCTGGACCAGGGTCCTAGAAGGAAAGGGAGTCCAGGAGAGCTGGCTAATATTCAAACACCACTTTCTCTAAGCCCAGGATCGGTGCATTCTGACTAGAAAGAAGTTGAGCATGAGGGCAGGAGACCTGCATGGATGGGCAAGGAGCTGCTGGGCAAACTTAATGAGAAGAAGGAAACATATGTTAGGTGGAAGAAGGGCCAGGCTACATGGGAGCAATATAGGAACATTGTCAGGGAATGCAGGGATGCGATGAGGAAGGCCAAGGCCCGCTTGGAATTAGAACTAGTGAGAGATGTCAAGGATAACAGGAAGGGCTTCTACAAATACATCAACAGCAAGAGGAAGACTAGGGAAAATGTTAGTCCATTTCTGAATGGGGAGGGTGCGTTGGTGACGGAGGATGTGGAGAAGGCAGAGTTACTAAACGCCTTCTTTGTCTCGGTCTTCACCGCTAAGGCTGGTCCCCAGGGACTACAGAGCCCAGATACAAGGGAGATAACTGAGAGACGAGGACTTTCTGCTTGTTGAGGAGGGTTGGGTTAGGGATTATTTAGGCAAACTAGACACCCATAAATCTATGGGTCTGGATGGGATGCACCCAAGGGTGCTGAGGGAACTGATGGGGGTTATTGCTGAGCCGTTCTCCATCATCTTCAAGAGGTCATAGAGACCAGGAGAGATGCTGGAGTACTGGAAGAGAGCTAACACCAGTCTTCAAACAGGGCAAGAGAGAGGAGCCGGGAAACTACAGGCCCATCAGCCTCACCTCCATCCCTGGAAAGGTGATGGAGCAGCTTGTCCTGGAGACCCTCTCTAGGCATGTCAAGGAGGAGAAGGTGACCAGGAGTAGTCAAAATGGGTTCACCAAAGGGAAGTCATGTTTGATGAACCTGATGGCCTTCTACAATGGGGTGACTGGATGGATGGATAATGGGAATGCCATGGATGTGTCTACCTTGACTTCAGCAAGGCTTTTGACACAGTCTCATAACATCCTTATAGGAAAGCTCTGGAAGTGTGGATTGGATGGACAGACAGTGAGGTGGATCAAGGACTGGCCGGATGACAGAGTGCACCCTGAGCAAGTTTGTGGATGACACCAAACTGGGTGGAGTGACCAATACTCCAGAGGGCTGTGCTGCCATCCAGAGGGACCTGGACAGGATGGAGAGTTGGGTGGAGAGGAACCTCATGAGATTCAACAAGGACAAGTGTGTAGGGTCCTGCACCTGAGCAGGAATAACCCCAGGCACCAGCACAGATTAGGGGCTGACCTGCTGGAAAGCAGCTCCGCGGAGAGGGATTTGGGAGTCCTGGTTGACAGCAAGTTGACCATGAGGCAGCAATGTGCCCTCGTGGCCAAGGCAGCCAATGGGATCCTGGCTGCATCAGGAGGAACGTTGCCAGCCGGTCAAGGGAGGGATCCTCTCAGCCCTGGTGAGGCCGCACCTGGAGTACTAGGTGCAGTTCTGGGCTCCCCAGGACAGGAGGGATGTGGAGCTTCTACAGCAGGTCCAGAGCAGAGGAAGATCGTTAAGGGACTGGAGCATCTATCATATGAGGAAAGACTAAGAGAGCTGGGTCTGTTTAGCCTGGAGAAGACTGAGAGAGGATCTGATCAATATGTAAAAGTACCTGAGGAGAGAATGTAGGGAGGAGGGGCAAAATCTCTTCTCAGTGGTGGCCAGCAACAGGACAAGGGGTAATGGGTGCAAGTTAAAACACAGGAAGTTTAATCTCCATGTGAGGAAGAACTTCCTTCCTGTGAAGGTGACAGAGCCATGGAACAGGCTGCCCAGAGAGGCTGTGGAGTCTCCTTCTCTGGAGATCTTCCAAATCCCCTGGATGCCACCCTGTGCCCCGTGCTCTAGGGGTCCCTGCTAGAACAAGGGGTTTGGACTACACCATCTCAAGAGTTCCCTTCCAGTCTCCACTGTTCTGCGATTCTGTGATATGATAACTGTTTTTAGTGGATTTTTTTCATTACTTCATTCACTGCAACTAGTTTTCTGATCATGAGGAAGTGTTTCTCTTAGTTCCTTCTTACAGCCCCATCTATCTTTGTGTGTACTCAAGGTTCTAACTCCTCTACATTTCAGCTGCCTGTGTGCATGAGCAGCTCAGTGAACATCCTAAAGCTGGTTTTCTACATTTCTTCTAAATTTGGAGATCCATACACGGGGTCATTTTCAACCACACTTCCAAAAAAACATGCGGGCATATCTGTGCTGTGGGGTGTCACAAAGTCCTGAGGGGTACTTGCCACTTTTGTTCCTCTGCCCCACAACTCCATTCAACTTGGTTGCTTCTTTGTACTGTGAATGTTGGCATCATTGGTAATCAGTGTCTCACTCTCCATGGCCTGATCACCTGCTTTGACAAGCATCAGGCCAGATTTTACCTGCAGCCCAGGCATCAAGGCCACCTGGGCATTTTTTCAGACAGTGAACGGTTTGTGCCTCCCAAACCTTTCCTTCCCGCCAGCACCGAAGCACTGCTCTCTGCAACGAGCAGGCTGAAGATGGTGAATTGCTTTGTGGTGATTGAGAACGTGCAGCTGGATGGAACAGAGCTGCTTTGCAGCCTCCCAGAGAGGGTGACGGGCAGGACACCAAGCCAGGGCATCCCCTGGCACTGCAGTCCTTGGGAGCCAGCGCAGTGCCTGGCAGCAGCAAACCAACATCACTAGTTGTGGGACGTAGAGATGCCTGGAGATGCAGAGTTTTGTGCTGATTTTACTCTGTCTCTAATGAGGCAGACAGGTAACTACCAGAGACCCTGGGAAAACAGAGAAACTGCTACCTGAGAGTTGCCTCTGACCAACTGAGTGCCAGAAAAGGTCTACAGCTTGAATCGTGCCCAGGAGAGGTTACACAGCACTTGCAGGGTGGATCACACATGCACAGGGGGACCTGGATGACTTGTTAGGCTTGTGACTCCGTACCCACAGAGAAGAGTGATCTTACCTTCCACTGAGCAGGACTGCCAACCCTGGCTCCTCATCCTGTGACGTCCCCACCCGCTGGGGCAGCCAGCATCCTTTTTGTCTCACTAATGTGATTTTCCTGGATTTGTTCATGTTGGTTCCTTGGACAAAGCACAACACATCACTTCATACTGCGGACAAAATATTCCGTTGCTCCCAGGTGACTTGTCTTTGCTTTTCTGTGGGCAGATTTAAGGGAGTTGGCTTCATACACGTTGCAGACTTTCATCAGGCCACGTGCCTTGGTCACACAGGCCAGCAGTAACCATTAATGTTTGGGGCTATTCCAGCAACTTCCTTGGTGGGATCTTTGCATCAAGGAGGTACAGAACCTTCTCTTGAGACTTATTTTCGGCACAGTGCCTGGGATCAAGTTTTCTCTGGCACATTTCCTCTTGTAGGCCACAGATCACTTCTCACTGGAACTTTTCAGGTTGCACTAGGAAACCTTTGAGACCTTTTAGCCCAAGACCTTTTCAGAGAAGGACCAAGCAGATGCCAGGAGATGACAAAGGGCTGATGGTGGCAACTTTCTCCTTGTGATCACCACACACAGAAGGACCCTTTCCTGAAGCAGTTACCAGAGCAGAAGATAATTTAGGGGCTCAGTAAAATGATCGGCAGTGTCAAGGCTTACTGATGCCAGAGCACGAGATATTGGGAGGACGACAGGTAGCACTGACTGAGTGCAAGCACCAGTATATGGACATCAGAAAAATCTACTAAGAAGTTAGGTATCTTCATAGGCAGGTATTAGACAATTACTTTCGCTAATTCAAAAAACACCAGTTAGCCTGGCTAATTCTCTGGATATTTTGTTCAGTCCTATGCAGACTGTAGAAAGCTCCAAGAAGCTTTTATTGAGTACTAAACAGCAGCCAGCCGTCGACATGGCTTGACAAAGCCAATGGAGTGATTTGCAACTATTCTTAAATAGAAGAAATCAGAACGCACACAAAGAAACCCCACTACTCCAAAAATTATATTCTTCCTTCTTCTTCCCTTCCACTTCTGAAATGGCAGGGGAATTGTTGCAGATTGCTTGATGTGCCAGGTAGGAGACATTAAATTTCACTTATCTTTTTATAAACCCAAGGGCTTTAACTCAAGAGAAAAATCCCAGAAAATCATCCAATCTTGAGCCGAGGACATCATGGGGAGGAGAACTGATTTTCTTACCTGTGGTTTGCTAGCGCTTAACCACCTTTTATTGTTTAAAAACCTAGTTTTTTAAATTGGATCCATCTTGATTAAGCTTCCAGCCACCATTTTATCCATCACTGGACTAAAATGACTTTCAGATACCAGGAGATCATTATGTAATACATGTATCTTTTTAAATATTTTATTTCATTTTAAACTATAGACTTTTTAAGCTTCTAAATCTTTGTATGCCCTCTTCAGTTTTCAGCTGATTACAAATGGGGAGAGCAAAGCACATACCTAGGCTTACTCACCTCACTCCTACTAGCTGCTCCACCACTAGCACCTTAGACAACACTAGCTCCTAAGCGTGTACCAGAACCTCTTTCTGGGGAATCTTTAGATTGAGTGATTGTGTAAAGGCTTTAACCTTTTCTAGGTGATGGTCTCTGCTTTTCGTGATGCAATAATCTTTTTTTTTTTTCCATTTATTAATCAGATACATAACTTTGCACTTAAGATTGAGACATAACTTGGTTGAATGGTAACCTAGTCTGTGTGGCTGTTCTACATTACAGCCTTTCTCCTCATTGTTACTACTGTCCTACTCGAGCAATCTTTGTGACAGATACAAATATAATCATCAGCAATACCATAATTACATCTACATCATGGATGAAAACGTTGGGCTAGATACCGTAACTAAGACTCCTCCTCTAAGAACAGTCTATTTGGTTATTTTTGTAATGATATTTATTACTTCGCATCTGTCAGTTCGTCATAGTCTTGCACATAGTACATAGTTTTTAAGCCACTAAATCTTTTACATTAAAAATATGGGAAATTAACTTATGCAGTATTGAGTCTACTTCCTCTACAAACTTAATTTTCTGCTCATGTTTCTCACCTGCTCAATAAAGCTAGCAGTGTTTACTTAGTTCTCTAACCCTTAAACCATACTTACTAGTGTTAGTTACATTCCTGTCATTTTATTCTGTTATCAAATAAATTCCTTATCTTCCTTTTTATTATTTTGTTCAGGACTGATATCAAGACGATGAACTTGCTGGTCCCTAGCCCATCTGGCTCAGCCATTTGGAAATTGACCTTGATTGACCTTGATTATTAGTATTTCTCTGTTTGCTCTGGCATTTTGAGATCCACATTTATCAATATAAATGGACTAGTCACCTCCTCCGCTGACACAAGAAGCTGGGAGGATATTTTGAGAAAGGCACCATTCTGCCTTTGCCCTGTATTTGTACAGAAAGATGACTTTTCCCAACTTTTCCCTTTACTAGGTCAAAAACTGCTTTAATTATGCAGTAAACCTGTTCAGTGCTGTTAAGAGCAATTTTGTTAATCCTCCTTAACCATTCATTTTAATCAGAAAATTGCAGGTAAGTACTGGGGCACATGTTCCATATTAATATTCATGTACCTTTACCAATAACTAAAACAAAGTTATGGAAAACTTTACAGTTTTGAATAACAAAGCAGCATTTCCTTTTTATTTCCTTTATTTTGTATTTCCTAAATATTTCCTATTTATTTCCTTTATTTACTATTAAGTTTCAAATAGAAACTAGAAGATGAAAAAAAAAGTATTTGTAGAAAAACTATAAAAATGTATTACCAAAAGACTATTCTGGAAGAAATGAGAACAAAACCACCACTTCCTTGCCTACATGGCCTCATTTTCCCTCCCTGCCTGTGACTGCACAGAAGAAGAAAACAAACAAAACATGCAAAGCTCCACCAAACTTTAAGGTATCACTTCAAGAGGCTCAGAATGTTCTTACTGTAAAATGAAGTCACTTTAACTATAAATGGTCATTCAGCAGTAGCTGTGATGGGTTTTTCCAAGTGGAAAAAAAATGCTCTTTTAAAAAGAAACATAACAAACTGGCTAATAAATAACTTGATTTTGTTGTAAATCAATAAGCGAACAAGTTTTTGTATACAGGACTACAAACCAGTCAACAAAATGCTGATGACCCTTACCACTTGGCATCTCATTTCTCTAACCTATAGCTGTTAGTAATGGAGGAGCTATGGCTTGAGAAATTTGTGCTACTCGGTACAGTTGTGTTTGCTAAGCATCCGACAGGTAAGAGAAAGGTATCTGAACAAGAAAAATAGGAAGGAAGGTTACAACATACCAAGGATGTTATCAGTAGTTAACTAAAAACAGAATAAATATTTTGAACTTTTTTTTTTCCTGTCTGATCTACCTTGTTGTTGACTGTATCTATGATCATCTTTCTCTGGTCCAATTATTTTGACCTCTTCTGTCCTAACTAGAATATTTACTTAAGAATATTTAGCATTAACATCACATGGATGGTCAAGCTGAGCTTTTCTTTTTAAGGTGAATATTCTAGGAATATTTAGGAAGCTCTCCTGCAAAACAAGACGTAGGCTGATTCTACAAAAGCAGAATTACGGCCTTCATAGAACTAATTAAAAAGGAATTAATCTCACAAAGTGTTTTACTGATCTCAGTATCATGATTAAAATCTGCACAGCTCTGAGCACATGTTTACCATACACTGCATTGAAATCAAGCACTTCATAAGCACAACCCAAGCTACTCTTTAAACCTGGGTGTTAAGATCACAGAATGGTTGAGCTTGGAAGGGACCTCTAGAGATCATCTAGTCCAACCCCCTGCTCCAGCAGGGACCCCTAGAGCACGGGGCACAGGGTGGCATCCAGGCGGGTTTGGAAGATCTCCAGAGAAGGAGACTCCACAGCCTCTCTGGGCAGCCTGTGCCAGGACTCCGTCACCCTCACAGTCAAGAAGTTCTTCCTCACATGGACATGGAACTGCCTTTGTTTCAGCTTGCACCCATTGCCCCTTGTCCTGTCACTGGCCACCATGAAGAAGAGTTTGGTCCCTTTATGCATGAGAGGACTCATGCAAAAAATTAAAGCCAAGTCATAGCTGAACCCAAAATTGGTTCCCACTGCCTACATGCTGTCCACAGCGAGCCAGGTAAGAGACGCTCACCTCACTCGGAAGCTCAACAGCCACTTTCCCTCCAGCTTATGTAACAGGTGAGAACAGCACACAAAGCTCTCTCCTCAGACCCTGACCCCACAGCTCTGTGGGAACCCCAACCAGCCTGAACGTACCTGCTCCTCTCCATGAAGTTACGCAGATACGTTTGGGAATTTTGGGGGAGGGTGTTTTGGTCGCTCAAAAACTTTAGTCGGTCTTTTAGGGGCCAACCTCCTTGTCTGCAACAAAACAATTTGAACAGTAACACGAAGGAGAGCAGGCGACACGCGCACAGGCTCCCAAGGCACCTCCCGGCCGCCACGGGTGCCCCGGGCGCTGGCGGTGCCTCCCCGGGGTGCGTTCGCCCCCCACCTTGGCGCAGGCCGCCATGGCGCCGCTTACGTAAGGGCCAGGAGCCATGGGGCACCCGCGCGCCTCCCTTGCGCCATGGCTGCTCCCCAAACCCCCGCTGCGCCCCCAGCTTCGCCCAGCACCGCTGCTTTATTATTATTGCTATCGATAATAAGAATTGTGATTTTTTTAACTGCAGGCCATGACCAAGGCCGCGCGCTCCCCCCACATATACTTAATACCGACATCGCCCAGTCCCAGTCCCCAAACACATGGGCGCTAATAAAAAA
>PTEX01000129.1:770948-838830 GCA_003342815.1 Eudromia elegans | reverse complement strand
CCGGGGGGAGGCGGGCAAGGTCGGTGCCAGGCCCCAGGCCCGGCCGAGGGGGGTTCGGAGAGTGTCTGGAGGAGGAGACAAAATGGCGGCTCGCGCGGGGGGGGGAAGCGGAGGGCGCTGGGCGCCATCTTGAATTAATCGCTCGGCGCCGCCAGCGCCTCGGCGCAGGCCGGGACGGGCCGGAGGGGGGAGCCCCTGGCCCCGCTCGGCGCCGCAAAGCCCGCAGCCTCCCCACCCCCGCTTCTCCTCCGCCTCTCCTCCTTCTCCGCCGCCTCCTCCTCCTTCCCCCCGCCAGCGAGTGGCGGGGGAGCTCGGCGCTTTCCGGCTCGCGGCGGCTTCCTGCGCTGCAGCGCCGGGGCTGCCGCTCCTGCCCCGCCATCGCGCGGGGCGCCCCGGGGCGCTGGAAGCGGTAACAAAACGAGCTGCCTGCCCAGCGTCTCCGTGAGGTGGTCAGGAAAGCGCTTTTATTGTACACTGTATCCGCAAATGACCGCGCCACTGCCCTGGCCTGCAACAAAGGAGAGGGGAAAAAGGAAATGATCGATTTTTTTTTTAACTCTATTACAGTGAAAGCAGCAGTACCAGTTCTCCTGTCAAGGCAGGGGGAGACGCGCGGTGAAATAAACGGCGAAATGATTACACTGCCATGTTTGTAACATTGTTTTTATTCCTCCATTTGTTCGCGCGGCGGCTCCCCGCAGCCCGCTGGCCGTAGCAGGAGCGCGGCTCGGGGCCGCCCTCGGCGTGCGAGGGGAGAGCCGCGGCGCTGGTGCCGCCGGGCCCCGCGGCGCCTCGTAACCGCAGCGGGGCTCCGGCCCCGTGGGGGCGCAGGGCGGGCTGCGGCTTCTGATGCAGCAGCAAGGCTCGGGGGCAGCCCTGTTGCGGGCGCATGTTCGGGCTCCTTAGCACGGGCAGGGGCCGGGGCTCCCCTGTGCGGATTTTGCTGTTTATGCTTTTTTTTTTTTTTTTCCTGGGGTGGGGCAGAGTTTTGCCACGCAGCTATTTGTTTTATGCCTCTGTCTGTGGATGAGCAGATGTACTGTGCTTTCCTTAGCAGTAGACAAAGGAATTTCCTATGGATTCCTTTTTCATTAAGATGGCTTTTCTGACTTTTTTTTCCCCTTTTTATCTTTTCCTACTACCCTATTTCTGAGAGAGGGAGCGGAGAAACTGACCAACATTAAAGCTTTTTCTTCTAAGTAACTCCATTTTTAAAGTTGCCCTCTCTTTGAAACATGTCGACTCATCAATTTCTTATTTCACCTTGATTGCCATGGTAGGCCAGTTATGCCAACTATTTGTAATGTTGTAAGCTATTGAAATGTCTGCATTGATTTTTTTTTTCCACTGTTTGACAGGATGAGATTTATGGAAAATCCACCATTTTAGTTCATAAGGTTACTTTATTGTATAGCTAATAGTTTGATACCATTTAATCTGTGAATATGTTTTTTTTTTTTTTTTTGTGTACCCTTCCACTTGGAAACATTGCCTTGACTTTCACAAAAGCAAAAACAACCAAAAAATCTCAAGGCATGTCCTTGAATAAGCAGTTAAAATAGTCATCTCGTAAGAACTAACTCAATTAGGCATATTTCAGAGTCATATTAATTCTAAATCTGTATGAAGCTGACATGGACCCTGAGCCAAATAAAAGACAGAGATACTTAATTATCTTTTAGGAGGTAGAAAAAGGGCCTAGACTTGTTGTTGTTGTACTCAGTGGCTATTAGGAGAGCAGTTCCCAAATTCCCTAGTTTTGGACCATAAGACAGTTAGGTTTGGCTGTGGAGAAGGTCTAAGTGTAGGGACGTGGCTGAGCACCTGCTTTCCTTCAAGAGTTTAGGTTCCCAAACCAGAAGTGAAAAACGCTTCTGCTTTGGTGCCAGCACCTTCTCCTGAGGTAGATGTCTATCAAGACTGCTTGAAAGAACCAGCAGGAGTTTCTGGCCTTCCTGAAACCTTGCAGGAAAATGCTTCTTTGTCTAACGGTATCATAGAGTTTAAGCTCTTTGCCAAAGAACTTGAAGACCTAGGCTTGGTGTGGTGCATGCAGTGGGAAGCTTTGATATTTCTCATGTCAGAGTACAATGTCGTCATCACAAAGCTGCAGATTGGTACAGACCTGCTGGGGAGACATACTTTGTGTTGCTGAGCCTGGGCCACGCTGCTCATTCGCTGATCAGAAGAAACAGGAAGAGATATGATTTTTATTTTTTGTTTGTTTTTCGCATATGCTGGTTAGAATACTCAAATCCTTGAAATGCTTGGAGGATTTTTTTTTTCCCCCATCCATGGACAAAAGCCCCAGTGGCTTTTTGGATTGGAGATTTGAATTGGGGCACCCTTATCATTTGAGACAGTTCAGCTACATCCTAATTTAAATGCCTGCCTCTTTTTTGATGCTTTCTGCAGCAAATTTCTCTTTGCATGGGTTTCTGTGCCTAACTGGAGGGCCATTAAGGTCTTTTATTGTCCTGCACAGCTATAGGGATTTGCATACATGAATCTGTTGGCAGGATCAGGGCACAAAAGTGCATTATTGGAAATCTTATTGAAGAACATATTCATTTGGTGAAGAGTTTTTTTTTTTTTTCTTTTTTTTTTCTTTTTTTTTTTTTTTTTTTTTTTTTTTCTGAACAACAAGCACAAGTAGCAAAGTGTAAGTCCATGGTGTTTTAATATCTTGAAAACCTACTTGCCCAAGGAACTTTTTCAGTCTGTATGTGACACAAGGCTTCATTTTGCAAAACATGTAGTCTCTGTAGTGGAAAAGAGCACTGATCCAGAGGAGGCAGCGGTGTAGTGCTGCACACGCAGCTGAAGGTCTGCATTGCTGCTCCTGGTGCTGGTGTCCTAACCAAGTTGCATCACTACGAATGCTGCAGGGACTGGTGCTCTGGCCTCTGAGCCACAGTGAAAGTGTAGCTATGGAAGTTGGGTCTCAGAGGCAGAGAGGATGTGGAAATGGAGAGTGAAGGAGAGCCTCCTCAATAGAGCAGGATTTTGAGGGAAGAATAGGATATTAAAAATATATGCATCAAACACAAGAAGTAGGCATTTGTGGTGGAAAGGTGGCAACTGGGTGGTGAAAGCAGGAAATAAGAGAAAATGAGCGCCACTTCCTCCAGGAGCTTGTGGGGAACTGGTACTTAAAACTGGTTGGGCTCTAGTTGGTCAGAGGCTAATATGTGTGACTGTAACCCTCACAACCTTGATGTTCCCCAGAAACTTGGAGAGTGAGTCCTGGCTTCCTATGGGAGTGTTGCCTGAGGAGAGAGGAGATGATTTCTACCAATTTTTAATCCCTTCTGCCTTCTCCAAGAGGGARAAAAAAAAAAAAAAAAAAGCTGGATTGCTGATACAATCTTTGCCACAGATTGACTTCTAAATTTATGAGTAGGAGGGCTCTGTTGCGTGAATGGTGGGAATGCACTGTAGTTCTAAGATGGATGAAAGAATAAATGAGTAAAGTAATGTAGATAAAGATATAAAAGATAAGAGGAAAAGAGCAGAAAAGAAGAAACTAAACACTGAAAGCAGAACAGGTGATGCTATGAGCAGGAAAGAAATTTGTAGTTGACTATGTGTGTACATAATAGGTAAGAATTGGGCCTGACCAATTCTTAACTAAATAGCTACGTGAAGCCTTTTTAGTGTATTCTTGCTTCCCTGGCATGGCAGAAGTTGATGTGCCATCAGTTTTGTACCTGACGCTAAGAAACACTTCTCTTTTGCTCTTTATCTTAAAAAAGTATCTGCGTCAATAAATGCTCCTGTTAAGTAGTCCATGCTTTGACAGAAAAGCTTGGCATTTGGGATAACTATGAAACCATCTGTGTCCTGTTGGACAGCACAATGACTTGTTAGCACAGCTGTCTTTAAAATCTAGGGTTTTCCCAACTGAACATCAGTCGAGAAGTAGGGAATTCCCTGGAAAATATTCTACACAGCAGCTGTTTTTTCATTAGTTTAATTTCTGGTTATATTTCATCCTCAACTTTTAAAAATCTATCTTTCTGATTTATAAATTATGTGATTAACTGTCAAGAATTGAGAAATTTGAGCTAGGAAGTCTAGAAAATGCTTATTGCAGTTCATAGTTATAGATTTGTGTTTTGAAGTAGTTGATAATTTCCATGAAAAAGAAAAAATATATATATTCCTCTAAAGATTTAATGTAAGTATTAGTTACCAACATTTTTAAAAAGGTACAATTTATAGACCCCTTGAACAGGGTCTTAAGCTTCCTTCGGGCCTGTCATGACAGTATCAGGAAACTGGGCAGGTTTCTGCTCATCACTCAGAAAAAAGTTTGGAGGACAGAGAATTGCTGAAGTCTCTACCTCCCACTTGCTTGTACAGTTTTGCATATGAGCAGAATCACGCAATATTTTATTGCCTCTTGCTGGTTCAACATCAGGAAACTGGTTGGACTAAATTCAAGGGACTAGTACAGGTCTATATTAGATTATATTTTAACCCAATAGCCTGATACTTTTTATATTGAATATATGTGAACAGCAAAACTTAGATGGCAGTTTTGCAACTTTTAGAAGTATTCCAGCTTTTTGGTTTAGTTTCATACTTTTATTAAGAAGAGTCTTCGGTTGCTGTTATGCATTGGGAAAATGTTGACATTTTCTTAAATAATTGAGTAGAGTTTGATGTTTGGTGCTTCCTGAGAACTGATGATATTTTTGCTATAAAAGCCAATTGATGGTTTGTCTTGGGGCAGGTAGCTTTTAAATATTCTTGCATCTGAGATTCAAAATCTATGACACAATGTACTGGAACCGACTAAAGTCTTTAAATCTCTGAAGTGACATAAGACAAATAGTAATTTCCTCCTGACCATCTTCATGATGTAGGGGACGTCTAGAGTGATACGCGTTACTATCTGTTAGTCATCTACTTTTAGTTTAAACTTCTCCATCCTCTCTTGTGAGGATGTTCTAGTCCCAACAGTGAAAAGGACTTGAGCGTGAACATACCCACACATTTTCTTAAGAATGTGTTTCTAAGAATATAAGCAAATCTCATTTCCTTATTTTGTCATATACCTTTCTTGATCTCACACTCATTTTGTTCAGGCCGTGCATATTTGGTACTGCAGAGTAGTATTTCTGGAATCCCAGGCAGAAGCCTTCTGAAATCTGGGCCATCCTTATAGCCAAGAGGTGTTTTTTGTTGACTACCATATGCCCAGAATTCCATCTTTTCCTATAATAACTCTTGTACGGGCAGAGATAATATTAGTATGATAGTTACTAGTCAAATAACCTTTCATTTTTACTTTCTACAGACACTGTGACTGATGAGAGTTAAAGGCCATGGATGAAGATGGGCTTGAATTGCAGCCACATGAGCCAAATGCGTTTTTTGATCCAACAGGTCTGTCAGGAGATAATACTTGGATAAGAGTGTTCATATTAAGTATTGTTGACTGCTTGTAGTTTATTTTGTCTTTACTTAAAAGTTGTCAGTGATTTTGTGTAGAGTGGGCTCCTTCAATTTGTTGTTTTTGTTATCAGAGTGATAAGAGCGAGCTGATTCTGTGTTGATTGTTTGGATGTTGGAGAAATAGCAGAATCGCTTGTGTTCTAGTGCTTTATCTCCTTTGTGTATTTACCTTAGTTGTTTATGTGCTATTATGATAGCTTTGCAAGTTGGCTGCATAGTGTAAAAGTTGGAGTCAAACAGTAGTAGTTTCAATATTAAGCACTTGAGTCAGTTTTATAGTTTAAATGCCATTTTAATTATATTTTTCAGGAGCTGATGCAGCCCATATGGATGGAGATCAGATTGTTGTGGAAGTACAGGAAACAGTATTTGTTTCAGATGTAGTGGATTCAGATATAACTGTGCATAATTTTGTTCCTGATGATCCAGATTCTGTAGTAATCCAAGATGTCATTGAGGATGTTGTTATTGAGGATGTTCAGTGCCCAGATATCATGGAGGAGCCCGATGTGTCTGAAACTGTCATTATTCCTGAACAAGTACTGGACACAGATGTAGCTGAAGAGGTTTCTTTGGCTCATTGCACTGTCCCAGATGATGTTTTAGCTTCTGACATAACAGCAGAGGCAATGTCAATACCAGAGCATGTACTGACAAATGAGTCAATGCATGTACCTGAAGTTGGACATGTAGAACATGTAGTTCACGATAACGTCGAAGAAGCAGACATTGTCACCGACACCCTGGGAACAGATGTTGTTTCGGAAGAAGTCTTGGTGGCAGACTGTGCATCAGAAGCAGTCATTGACGCCAATGGGATCCCTGTGGAACATCAAGACGAGAAGGGCAACTGTGAAGATTACCTTATGATTTCCCGTAAGTGTCTGGGCAAAGCCATAAAAATTCTCAGATTGTTGGCCTGGGTGGTGTTTGAAGTATCTGAGGGAGGGCTTGTAGCAATGCCAAAAATAAATGTTCTCTATTATTTAGTGAAACAAAAGTCTCACAAATGTGTTCAAGATTTTTTTTTTTTTTTTTGAATGTGTGACAGCTAATAGGTCTTGTGAAACAAATGAAGAGAAATACTAGCAAACGCATGTCGGATTATAAATTACTTTGTGACATTTTATAGAATAATGAACAAAAGAGTAAGAATTACAGTAAGCTAAAAGCTATTTACTTTGAATGAACTAAGAGAAAATAAATATGGCATCATTTGAACATTCATGTATGTGCAGATTAGTTAGATTACTGCCTTTCATGGAAAAGAGAGTCAAAAACAAGGGAGTCAAGAGAGTCAAAATCTTTTTTTGGAAGTCTAAATACTATTTCATTATCCTTGTCTTGTTTTTGCTATTCTTCCTCCCCCTCCTCCCTTCCCGTCCCTTCCCATTTATAGTTAGAGAGCAGCAGTAATGCTTTTCTTTGCTGCTAGAATGTGTATTCCTCGTGATAAAGAATATGAAGATATGCTGCTCACAGGTAGAATAGGTATTGCTGCTCATAGCTAAGAGGCAACCTTAAATATTTTCGTCTCCTAATTCCCTTAGAAACAGGGGCACAATCCACCTGAATCATGATATTTTGAGACACTTCTGGAAGGGAGTGAGGAAAAAAACCGTTACGAATGATTAGGGCTTTTTATACTAGAGATATCCATTTGTGCAAACTAGAACTTATTCTTAGCTTATTGTTTGTTATAATGCTACTAGATACAACACCTGAGAACATCAGGGTGCCCTTACTGGATATTTGTTTTTCACAGAAACAGAAGATTTATTTTAGCCTGATTATCTTGTTTGATTGCCATTTCAGATCACTTCAGATATGTCCAACATTAAATGATGCCACTGATGAGGCATATTTAATGCTCTCTTATCATTTAATTCCACCGTTTTTTTTTTTTTTCCTTTGGACACTTCTTTTTAAATGTATTATAGCTTGTTTTAATTTTGTATTCTATGTTTATGGATTTTAATGTTGCTTCTCCTTACCTAGGATCACTGCATTTCTTAATTTATCATCTCTTGAGTTCCTTGAGTAACCTTGTGCAGCCATGTTTTGAGTTTATATGAGGTACAGTTAATTCTCTATTATCTGGGAAAACAATGAAATGGGATAATGGAAAATAACCAATAACACAAAATATTGTAAAATCAAGCTGCAAGAATAAAGAATATGCAGAGGTGAAATAGAGAGGAGATATCAGGGGTGACGATGAGTGTGGAGCACAGACCACATTGAAATTACAATTCTCCAAACCAGCGTATGTGCTCTGTGCAGTACTATACAGTGCAAAAATGTGATTTTTTAATTTGAGACCCCAGGTGTGGTTCATAGGGCAGCAGTTCAAATGCTTCTTCACTTGCAGCATAGTTAAGCAACAACGTGGATCATCCTCTCGTGGAGAATTGAGACCTGACTGCATAAGGGCTCTGTGGATGACCCTTCACTGATCTTCACCCTTGACAGTAGCACCTTCAGGTGCTGCTCCTGCCCATGTGCTCAGTCTTCCCCTGCAGACTGAATTCATCCTAAAGCAGGGACAGCAGAGAGAGGCTCCTGCTCCCCATTGAACATTGTACAAACTGGGGTCTGCATTACGGGTGGCATAGATGTGTTAGGTGTCCATTCATGCCACTGCCAGCGTAACCTTCTGGAGAGTGAGGCAGTTGTGGGTGATGACAGGAATTATTTGCAGCTGCCATGTTGCGTGACCACCAAGATGCACAATAACGAGGAAGGCTTTGACATGCCTGTTGTCCGGAGGTAGTGCCTGACAGAGAACATAAGAATTTAATGATTCAGTTGTGTTGGCTTAATCTCCATTTTAAGCCAAGTATTTTTGCAGACATTCTGCATTTCTGAAATAAAGCATTCTATGCTTTATTTAATATTAAATGCCTCTTAATAGTTTTGCCCAGTGCTTTCTGTAGCTTCAGAACCTTAACTAAGCCAGCACTTAATCATTTTGCTGCAAAAAATGTCTTTTTTATTTGTATTCAGAATGTAAAGTATGTGCCACAGTTCAATTTAAAGGGAAGTTCCCTATTACCACCTACTGTGTATAAAGCCTGCCCAACAAGTCCTTCTGGTTTCCAAGTCAGAGGCTAGTACTTTCCCAGCAAGTCAAGACTGTCTTTCCAAATAGTCTCTCCATTGTAGGGAAAACATTATTTGAATTAATTTCCATTTTTTTTGTGTTGGCAGTGTGCATGTTTCTTGATCTTCTCTGTTGACTCTCTGTTCTTCACTTACATAGTTTTTAGAAGATAGTAATATCAACCCATGTTCTGATTATTTTTTTCTTCTGAACCTGTAGGTTCATGCTTGATTCTGGCAGACCCTGAATTGCTAGGGCAAGAGTTGGACAGAACTTTACCTACTGTTATAGTAGGCAAATGTTGCTGCTTCCTGGATCTGGGAATTTGACTGTCTTCAGAATGTTTTTGCCCATCTCCTTTTATCTGTCACTTGAAAAGCAGGAATTGGCACCGTTTTCCTTTTGTGGTCTTGGGTTTCTCAGTCTATATTCTTCACTGGAAGTCATAGGAAAAGTCCTTTGCTATCTTCTTCCTGTCTTTTGCCTCTCTTTAAGTGTTTGTTTTAATTCCTGATAAATTGTGTCAATTTAGCTTTTTTTTTATAAGATTTTTTTTTCCTGTAAATACCTTTTTTGAAATTACTAAGTATATGTATGTGTATATGTGCTTATGTATAACTGCCTTTTTCATGGTTTCAGACTTTTGTCTCTTCATTCTGTGACCTCTCGAGAAACTATTTTAATACTTCTGTTTTTTTCCCATTTACATGTAATTTTGCCTCTATCTTCCTATGTCTTTATATTTTCATTTCTAGTATAACTCTTCTTGACACAACTTACGTCATCACTTATCTTTGATGTGCTCGCTCACCTCTTTTTTTGGATACTTTGCCTGTTTTTTCGGTCTGTGGTAGATTTGAGACGCTTATGCCAGAACTGAGTCAGATATTTTGTTCATTCAACAGAGGATGGAAACTGCTACTAATCAGTGTTTAAGAGGATTCCAAGAGGTTTGATCAATTAGTTTTTCTTTCATGTAAGCCATAACAAATTAATTCATGAAGATTCTGCGTAGAGCTTGGTCAGAAAAGGATAAATTGTATTCTGGCACACATCAGTCCAAGTTCGTTGGTGGTAAATGTTAAGGCTTGGAAAATCATTTCCCCCTAAGTGAAACAGTAATGGTGAGATTAGTTAAATTTAGGAGAAAACAACCACATGTCATGGGCTAATCAAGCAAAATAGTACCTTGCAGCTGGACATATGGTAGAAATTAAGGTTTTGGCTTGTCTGATTTTATTTGGTTTGTCAAACTAAGACATGTCCTTTGTCATGAAGACAAATGCTTGCTTTCTGATGTGCGCACATTTCATTGCAGTAGAAGTGGCAATGCACAAAGGAGATCTGTGGAAGGGAAGCCTTACAAAGTTGACATTTCTTGTGTAACCTGCAGATTTAGGAAGTTATGTGATGCTTACAGTTATGTCCTTATCTTTGCTTTGAGTTACAAATGTCTGTCTTTGTTGTATTTTAATTAACACTTTTCGTTGCAGGATCAGAATCTGGCATGCTCAAAGAGATAAAATAATAGCTACATCATTCCTTACATGTAGATAGAACATACTTTTCCTCGTGCTTGGATATTAAGTTTAAGTTGAAAGCAGTGGACATAATCAATAGAACTATGAGGATAGGCAATTGGTCGTGCATGATGTCAATGGTATTAAAATTAAATAGATCAGATTGCTTTTCCCCCACTATTTGGGAAACTTGCTTTGTCGTTAACAAAATAACTGGACCATAAAATTAATTTCCTTTTTTTTGGTGGACTGGTTCTCTGCTATCAGGTGAACTTCAGGTAAAATTTTTACATCAGTGTTACCTGAACAAAGTCTATTTGGGGAATGGAGCATGCTTTTAATCTATTTTAGAGCAAACATGACAGTAAGCCGTGGCCTTTTTCATTAATACTGTTTAAACAGGGCTGTTTCTTTCTGTATGCAGACAAGTGTGCCACAATACACATTTTGTTAGTGATAGAATTATTTTGGAACATAAACTAAAGGATGAAAAAACAACTCTTTTTTTTTGTCTACTTGCGCCATCACAGATTTTAGAGTGTTAAACTGGTATCAGAACGTAATTTTTTTCATTAATATCTCTTGAGGAATTGGAGGAATTGTCCTAGTGTGATAGTTACCTTACCTGTTAGTCTTAATGCTAAAATAAAATATATCTCTTTTTGCATAAAGAGAAAGTCTATAAGAAAAAAGCTTATGAGGACCAATAAAGAAGACAGTTTTCTAGTTAGTTTTCTAGGCATAAAAGGCTGCAAGGCTACAAGGTCTATACATGCTGAAACGTTAAATGCTGGATATAAAAAGCTAAAACTTCCACACCATTTAAACAGATGCATTATGTAGGGTCTTGATCTACTGCTCTCTGGTACAGGGAAGCTGGTTTAAGCTGGGTTTTAAATATTGTTTTTATTTTTATCAATGCAGGGGGGCTTGTTGGGCTTGTTTCTGTCCCAAGAATGCAGCTGGATGTATTTTCATAGGAGGGAAAGATACAGGAGATAGTTATATTGCTTGGACATTAAAGATTATGACATTATGTAAGTTGGTTACTTTAGATATAACATTTTCTGAAAAACAAATGACATTGTACTAGAATAAATATTAAACAAATGATCTGCTGTTAATAGCTTGTTTTTCTTTGCTTGACCTTTTATTCCTTCTTTTCTTACTGCTTGTTCTCTTTCTGTTGTTTTCTCCACATTGTAGATGATAACTAGATAGGCTTTAAATAGGAATTGTTCACCTTGTGGGAACCTTTCTCATCTGTTTGTGCTTGTGATAAAAATAATAAACATTATCTTTATATGGAAGATGTTAAAATGTTGGAAATACATACTTTTGTTTAGCTGTTTCTTACCGCTTGCAATATATGAAGTATAGGTTCATCAGTCAGTGAAATCACTGGGTGTAGGCTACTGTCTTAGAATGTATTTTACACCAAATGGTGTAATTCCTAATATTTTTTTCTCCTTTTTTAACTTAGAGAATTGGTCTGAAACTTTTACTCAATCCTTTTATTCAAGTAAAGTCAACAGAGAAAACATAGTAATATCATACACATATTTTCAGTTAATATCCGATTTATATACATGTACAATGTATGGCAGCATTGGAAAAATGTCACTCTCTCTTTTTTTCTATCTGACTTGGTGGATTTAATAACTGCCCAGTGTCTGTACTAGAAAGAAAGTGATCTCTTCTATAAACTTAACTAATACTTAAAAAGACTAGTTTTATTGTCATTGTTCTTTAAAGTTTCACAGCGGAAGAATGTTAAAAAGAAAACAGTAGCAATCGTCCATGAGTGAGATAAGTGTGTGGGGTCCCTTGGTGGGCTATGAACTGCAATGACAAATTCAGATGTCATTGGAGTTTTATTTTCAGCATTGACCAGTCATGTATTTGAGTATCGTTCTGTCTAATTATGAGGCAATGACAAAAAGAAAAAGCACTACCATAGGAGAAGTGTTAAACTGGAATCAGGTTTCATAAGTGCTACAGAAACATCAGTGAGTCTGTATGGATAATGGCTTATTTAGTCATAGGACCAAATGTCATGGAAATGGGACATTTCTTGAGGGAAAGAGATTCTCTTTAGCCTCATTCATCTTTCCTGATTTTTATCTTTTCTTATTCCTTTTTCTTTCCACTCACTTCTCTTTCTGCTGCTCCCTCTTTGCTACTGTCCTGCCAATGGCCTGACTTTGTCAAACCCTGCAAGGACTTCAGTGTTCCAAGCCTTACCGTCTGCCAGTGATTTTTTTTTTTTTTTCTTTTTAATCTGAGGAAAGTCGGACTGTTTCTGCACGGCTGGTTCATTACTCTTTAGTGGATGAAACTCTTAGAAAATATTTAGCCTAAATAGCTGTTGCATTTTTAAAATACCGTTCATCAGAAAGGGAAGTTAGGGATAAACAAGCTATAAATTGCAAAATAAATTTTTAAAGTCATCTCGTTTAAAAGATTACTTTGAACCCTGGAGAACTTCTGTGTATTGTTTTTAAAGAATAAATGGAGCATATTTTTAAAATATAGGATTCTTCCCTTTTACAAATATTATCAAGACATACTTCCATAGCTAGATAATTTATCTGGTTTTATTAGAAGAAACAAGCTTGTCTGTTATAGTGCCACATAGGTTTTGTGTTTTGAGTAGGTATTTCGATTACTTCAGCTCTAATTTTTCTTCCTTGAGTCTGTTCCAGAGGCAGTTGAACTTGGTGGCAGAGTTTCCCTTTGGCTTCAGCAATAAAAAGTCTCTGCTGACTTGAAAGCCTTCCAAGTATCCATGTGTGACACAGGAAACAGACAAGTTGGAGGAGAACAATTGTGTAAATCTAACATAGGAACCAAAGCAAGTTTAGTTTTTTTGTCGTGTTTCTGGTAGCATTTAACATTTCATGCATCTGCCAAGAAATTTGTACAAATCAGTCCAATAACTGAGTGGGCATACTGTAAAGCTCCATGGTTAATGTGACTCAAATAACATCCTAAGATTTTTACTTCTGAAATGCTCCCGAGTTTCAGAAACAACAGGTTATATTGTGATTTGACACGAAATCATTTTTAAACTTCTCAAAATAGTCCTACTTCTCAAAATCTTTTGTTTGGTGGCCATTGATCCTGACCTTGGAAAAATGGCATCTAAAGCTTTTTTGCTGCTGTTTTTCTGTGGAGAGTAATAGATCAACTTATTTCAGTGCTTCATAAGTTAATGTGCAACTTCATATTTCCTTTGGCTAATGCTTGATGATTGAGAAATTCAGTTCTTGTGTTGATACATGAGACAGAAGATGTGGAAGTTTTCTGATGTAATGCTTTATATAGTCATCGTGGTAGGAAAATAGTAGTAATACTTGAAGCATTTTTAATTTTCCTTTTTTTTTAGTAGATCTTAAATAGTAAGTGTGCAAAGTTACTGAGTGTCAAAACTCAGGAAACTACCCCCAAAACTAATCATAGTACCAATAAAGCAAGTACATGACATGAATATTTTGTGTGTAGTAGGTGTGGTATTTAAAAAAAAATCTACAATGTTTATTGTAAAGTTCTTTTACTTCTTTTAGTTTAATTTTTCATGTTTGATTATCATGAGTCAAAATTATGCGTGGCTCTGAAGGAGACACATCAGCATCCAAAAGGGACTTAACGAACCATTCAGTCAAAAATTTCAAATATGTCATCGTGTGCAAAAGTTCTTGAATAAACTCAAGACTATGAGATTTTTTTGGAAATTGGGAGATTCCCTAAAGGTCTTGAGCTCCTGGATTTGATTTTGCTAATGCATGCTTAGTAGTTTGGCTTGAAAACCTAGGGCTGGTCAAGTAGGACTGTGCACTCGCATGCTTAGCGTGCTATGCAGAAGAGTGATGGGCCTTTTAAAGTTGTCATGTTTCTATGGGATGCCAAGGCTAGTTGCAGCAATTCAGACTGAAGTTTGATGTCAATGCACTTCTGGAAAGAAGAGAACAAAATTTCAGAGTATATAGAGCCATAGCATAAAATCCAGTGCAAGTCCCTTTCTATAAGATTGCTATGAACAATGAGTTGAATAGGTTCACCCATGCAGTAGTGTCAGGGCAGGGCTTTGGGGCTGCGTTTCTTCCATCCCTTGACTTTTGTGGGGTGAGAAAGATAGATATTTCTCTTCCTGTAGTCTTAATTTCTAGTCAGGTGAAATATTAGTAATAGCACTTGCAAGTAACCAGGTCTTACTGTGTTTGGTGGAAACAGAACCTCTTGCATTAGAGACAGGCTTGAGCAACAGGTAATGTTTCTGGAAAAATCAGCTATAAAATGGTTAGATGGGGAGGAGAAGGCAGTTGAAGTTGAGAATAGGTGAAATAGCGCTGTAGAGTAAGTACTAATGTGTTTTTTTTTTTATCCCACCATCTTGCTGCAGATCACACTTTCCCCACTAGTCTTGTGTGATGCTCATGCTTCTAGTTGTGTTGACTGCTGCACTCTTGCAGCTCCCTCTGAACTATGGCGTGCATTTATTTCTGTGTTTTTGTTGTTGTTTTCAAGGATATGCAAAAATATTTATGGGTAGGTTCTTTATTACAATGTAATGTGACACTGCTTTCAAATTTCAATGTTTTTTATCTGTTTATGTATGATTGGATAATTGTAATGACTTGTTTTTGTAGTGGATGATGCTGGTAAGATAGAACATGAAGGTTCTGCTGAGATTACCATGGAAGCAGAGTCAGAAAGTGGCTCTTGTAAAGTGGATGGCATTTGTCCAGAAGTCATCAAGGTCTATATTTTCAAAGCAGATCCTGGAGAAGATGATTTAGGTAAAATATGCTCATTTTAGAATACTCCAACCTGATGTTTGAAATGTTGCATAATTAGAGACTGGATTCTCTCAAAAGTCACCTGTAAAGAGCTCTGGGTCCAAATGTTACAAAATTACAAGCTTTCTGTTTTCTGCAGTTTAGAAGAGAATTTAGTTGAAGTAACTTGAAAATTATTTCCTAATTCTTCCTAATTAGGAGGCACAGTAGACATTGTGGAGAGTGAGCCAGAGAATGATCACGCAGTGGGATTACTTGATCAAAACAGCAGTATTCGAATTCCAAGGGAGAAAATGGTTTACATGACAGTCAATGATTCTCAGCATGAAGATGAAGATTTAAGTAAGTAGGTGGCTTTCATTTGGGGATGGGGATCTTCACTTTCAACAGTGCAGGGTCCTTATGGGTTTTGTTTGTTTGTTTGTTTTTTAATTTTCTCTTAGATGTTGCAGAAATAGCTGATGAGGTTTATATGGAAGTGATTGTAGGAGAGGAGGACGCAGCAGCAGCTCATGAGCAGCAAATTGATGACACTGAAATTAAAACCTTTATGCCCATAGCTTGGGCAGCAGCTTATGGTAGGTAATACTCAAACAGGTGGCACTGGCTGTAGCAAAATGCCTGGGATTGTTTTCATTTCTGTGGATGGTGAAATATTTGTGCCTTTGTCTGTGTGCACATATGTGTGTGTTTGAGATTTCACATTAAGAATGGTTTCTTGGCATAATGAGCCTTAAAAAGGGAAGAAGAGATAAGCTATAAAGCAGTCTTGTTTCTATTTTAACACTCTATTTCCTTCATATTTTCATGATATTCAAAGGGTAAGTACACAGGCATTTAAGTAAAAAATTTGCCTTGAGTACATGTGGCCGTCATGATTTTAGGGCACAGTAAGAGTTGGCTTGGATATAAGACTGATTATTTATAACTTTTTAAAAGGGGCAGATTGGAAGGTTTTAAAATCAGATAAATGATGATACACTGACCCCCACTAGATTTAAATGTGTTCTGGAAAGAGTATATAAATATGTGTTTTCACACATGGAAATAATTTTAAAAAAAAAAAGAAACTGAAGAGGATCATCCTAAAATTGTATATAATACTGAATATTAGTACCTGGACACCAGCTGGTGGGTAAAATGTTTCCCACAACTTACATGAGGTGACAGAGCAAAACGTAGTTCTTAGAAATGTTTCTGTGTTGTCCCTTCCTCCTGAACATACTTTGGGGTGAATGAAGCAGAAGAGACAGTCCTTAGATAGGTATGTGCATGGCATGGATTGCCTTAGATGTCGGGATCATGCAACAGGGGGCTAGAATCGTGGAAGTGAATGGAGTCTGCTAGCTTATGGGTGGACACTTCAGGCCCTACGCGTTCCTGGCTATGCTTCTGCTCAGGTTTATTCGTGAATATTGATTCTCTGCACTTTACAAAGGGAACAGCTATTGGGCATCTTGCATTTTCTTCCCTTTTTGTCTCCAAGTTTCATTGGCATGCTCTTCTGATTGAAGTAAATACTTCTCCGCAGAATTTGTTCTTAAAATTTGCTTATGCACTCAGATCACCCAAAGTTAACAAAGTACCTCACAAGTGTCTTCCTAAATATACGGATATTTACTCTTACATATTAGCTTTTATTTCTTCTGTTGATTTTGCTTCACATGATACCATTTGAATGTGAGGCAAAGATGATATTGTTATCTTCCTCTTTGTATTATACCCGCTTTGTGTTATACACTTGTTTCCAATGGAAATAACTTGTAAATGTTCAAATACCAAATGATATGTTGTGTAGTTTGTATGCAAGTGTTCAGAATCGGCTCATTGATACAGTTCCCATTCTGAAACTCTGTGTGTGAGGAACTTCAGTCTGGTGAATTCAGTTGTCTGGAAGTGAATAGGAGCTCACACATCAGTGTGACTTCAGGGCTGACTAAAAATATCAGGCACAATGAGTATGGTGACTTGCTTGTGTTTACTGATACGAGACATTTTGGGCATAGTTAGTAGCCAAAGGAATAGGAGAACATGCTGCATTTGAAGGAAAACGTTTTGGGAAATGGAAATTTCTTTATTCGTTTAAATCGTGCAGGGCTTTAATTTTAAAAAAGAAGCCAGGTTCATAATGCCAAACAATTCATAAATTACATACAGAGCAGTTTTGCAGCTCATCCGGTATGTTATTATGGATTGATTAAATGTCAAGCTAATATTTTATCTTGCCATTTTTTAAATTACGTTGTAGAGTTTGAGATTCAAATAGCATGTAGAGTGATGACAGTAGGTAACTTTTCAACTTGTCTCGTTAGGTAACAATAATGACGGGATTGAGAGTCGGAATGGCACCGCTAGTGCTCTTTTGCACATAGACGAGTCAGCTGGACTTGGGAAACTGGCTAAGCAAAAACCAAAGAAAAAAAGGAGACCTGAGTCTAGGCTGTATCAAACAGGTGAGTACCTCGTAGTGGTCTGCTCTGGTTCAGTAGGTATTTACCCATCAGCAGTTGCCTCCTGTTGATAGGGTGTACCTTGTCTTGTAACAAAAAGAATAATTATTCCTCACAAACAGTGAGGACTCATAGATTATATTTTATTTTAAATCTTTTAAAGACATAGATGGTTGGGGTTGTACTGGTTTCTTCTTTGGTGGGGAGGAGTGGAATTTGGCATCAGATCTCCCAGTAGAGGGGAAACCAGCTCTGCCGTAAAGAGGACCATATCATAGGAAAAGGTTAAAAGCCTATAAACTTCCCTTCCTAAATTAATGTCAATGTGACTTTTTAAGAGATTATGTTAGATAGCTAAACGATATTGAATAATAGTAGTTTTAAAAACTTTTTGACTTTATGAAGAATGTAGAAAACAAACTTACTATATAGCATATTTAGTCAGTAACAGAAAATCTGAACTTTGTATGTGTGTTAGGTAGTACAAATTCTGTGGCCTCTTTTATTTCACAAATAAAAGAATCAAGTAAGAACACTGGAATGAACATGTCAGAACAGATAGGCTATTCTGGTATTATTTGATTTCTACTGCTACTGCATTATGGTCTAAATGATTTATTCCGATAAAGTTGAAAAACCACATAACTTTAGTAGTATTGACTTAAGTTATAGTGGAATTTCCTTTCCCAAATTGTGATTTGACTGTAGAAATTCTCTTTTCTCTAACTGTCAGTCAGTAAACCAGGCAAATGTTATCCTTGAAGTTTACTTTTGGTATTTCCAGCTACTTAGTAAGTTCTCTTTCTAAAACACTTTTGTAAAAGAGAGTGTTGGAGCATGCCTAGACAAATTCAGGATAAACAAACTGAGGCCGATGGATGGGTGCAGGAGAACAACTTCCAAAGCTTTGACATGTCCTCACGTGAAACACGTTCTCCTCGACTCCCGCTTGGGTCTCTGCTCTGATGGCAGTGGTGACAGATGGCACGAGGAGAGGTGTTAGTCTGGGGGCATGTGAACTGCGGGCGGTGAGAGGTGTTTGAACTGCCAGATTAAACCGCATCTACAAATCATGGCAAGCAGATGAAGAGGGTGTGATATACTTACTATATCATACTCAGTGGAACACCCTGGGTGCTGATCTTTGCACCAGCATCAGTTTCTGCATGTGTTTAATGTGTGAGCTCAGAGTGCATTAAAGTAGAAATATTGGAGGGGAAGAACATCTGCATGGTACTTTGCATCTAAGCCAGTAGTTTCCTTTTATCTCTTGATAATAATAATTAATGAAAATAGTAATTCTGTCCGTATCATTCACGTAAAGTAATGAACTTGATTATTCCATAGTAAAGTGCGTGTCTGTGCCTTTATATGATGAGTAGAATCAATATATTTTCTTAATGCTGAATTAAAATTCTGTTACGATTGCTTGTTATTTCGGTTGTTGTATTCACGGATTGTCGTGTCATTTCCTTCCCTGATTAAAATTATACTTTCTAATTAAAAGACAATATTTAGAGACTCTTAAAAGTTTAATAACTGTTAAGTCAAACTTTAACAAATCTTATTAATATAATTCGTGTGACATTGAATTTTCTTTTTCTTGATGAATGTTTCTCGCTCCACAGTGCTGCCAAATGGTGAAATTTTGAAACTGCAACTGTCAGTATTGGATAAGGGACTCTCAATTCTCTTTAATAAATACCAGAAAGTTGCATTTCGTAATACATGCAAGCTTAATCTTATTTAACTGCTCAGCTTATTGTTAAGGCTAAAATAGGAAATGCAGTAAAGTGTAATATTGATTGAGTTTTCTGTTGTTTTTCAGCAATAATTATTGGTCCTGATGGTCATCCATTGACCGTCTACCCCTGCATGATTTGTGGAAAGAAATTTAAATCCAGAGGTTTCTTGAAAAGGCACATGAAAAACCACCCTGAGCACCTTCTTACTAAGAAGAAATACAGATGCACGGACTGTGATTACACTACGAATAAAAAAATAAGTTTACATAACCACTTGGAGAGTCATAAGCTGACCAACAAGACGGAAAAGCTGATCGAGTGCGATGAGTTTGGGAAGAGCTTCTCTCACGCAGGAGCTTTATTTACTCACAAGATGGTGCACAGGGACAAAGGAGTTAACAAAATGCACAAGTGCAAATTTTGCGATTATGAGACGGCAGAACAAGGCTTACTGAGTCGTCACCTTTTGGGCGTCCACAGCAAGAACTTTCCTCACATTTGTGTGGAGTGTGGCAAGGGGTTTCGCCACCCGTCGGAGCTCAAGAAGCACATGCGGATCCACACTGGTGAGAAACCCTACCAGTGCCAATATTGCGAGTACCGCTCTGCCGACTCCTCTAACTTGAAAACCCACGTAAAGACTAAGCACAGTAAGGAGATGCCATTCAAGTGTGATATTTGTTTCCAGACTTTTTCAGATACCAAAGAGCTACAGCAGCATACGCTCATGCACCAAGAAAGTAAAACGCATCAGTGTTTGCATTGTGACCACAAGAGCTCCAACTCGAGCGACCTGAAGCGACACATCATTTCCGTGCACACAAAAGACTATCCCCACAAGTGCGAGATGTGCGACAAAGGCTTCCACCGGCCCTCGGAACTGAAAAAACACGTGGCGGCTCACAAGGGTAAGAAACTGCACCAGTGCAGACATTGTGACTTCAAGATTGCAGACCCCTTTATTCTGAGCCGCCACATACTCTCGGTTCACACAAAGGATCTCCCGTTCAGGTGCAAGAGGTGTAGGAAGGGCTTTAGGCAGCAGAACGAGCTGAAAAAGCACATGAAAACGCACAGCGGCAGAAAGGTTTATCAGTGTGAGTACTGTGAGTATAGCACTACGGACGCCTCGGGCTTCAAACGGCACGTTATTTCCATTCATACAAAGGACTACCCTCACCGCTGTGAGTACTGCAAGAAAGGCTTCCGAAGGCCTTCCGAGAAGAACCAGCACATAATGCGGCATCATAAAGATGTTGGGCTGCCTTAAAGTCTCTTTCCACGGACTTACGGCTGGAATTACAAAGGAATTTTGCCTTTCGGGCAGTTAGCTTATTTTAAAGCCAATCACCTGCGATCACACACACACACACACACACACACACACAAAAAGAAAAAAACAAGAAAAAAAACATACTGTGCATTTGATTTGTTGCTGTATAAAAATAGGATTATTGCTTCTAGTTGACTTTTATACCTTTTGTTCAATAGCGTGTTCGGAATTCTATTCAGTTTGTTTAATAAATGAAGAAAAGATGGCAACAATAAAGTTGCATTTAATAAAGTAAACCCTGTCTCATACTGAATTTTTCAACCATAATAGTTTATTTAAATATATTTATCTTACTGACCTCGTTGATACTCACAAGTGTCCATGTTAATGCAGTTTTGTCATGAATTTAAAACATACGAAACTTCTCTTGATGAAATTGTCCGAGATGTGTATAAGATGGGGAGTTGTGATGTTGAAGATAAAGTCACTAGGGCCCACTCGATTGTCTTGTTTTAACTATACAGACTTTGTGGCAGGTTAACTATTTTACATTTGAGGAGTTACACATCTAACATGGAAAAGAAGCTATTCTGCGTTTTAATTCAGGTTTTAAAGCTAAAAATATGAAATAAATTGTTGGGGCATTTGTTATCCTTTTTTTCCTTTGGAAGATTTAAGAGTACGCTCAGATACTATGTTTATTATTCTGTGCTTCTTTGTCTTTGAAAGGTTGTGCGTTACAAATTAGTCGCTTTTTTCAACTTACTGCTGACTTAATGTTGGAAACATGAAATATTGTTGTTCCATTTGCAGTTGGTAGCTTACAGCTGTTTGTACATGCAGGTAAATGTACTTCAAATTTAATGGTTTTATGTACATTAATATTTCTTCAAAAGAGCAGTATGTGGGTCAAATCACATTTTTATTGTGAACTGATGAAAAATAAAATTTGAGACCAACAGGTGCCTCGATTTTGGAAATTAGATATTTGCAGTGAGCTCTTCAGGTGGGAACGGAGCGGAGCAGCAAGGCTCACAAGGAACCCAGGTGTTTTTGCGGACATGCCCTTGATACAAAGAGCAACTCGCGACGGTAGCGGAGCTGTGTCCGAACGGAGCGTGTGTCCCGAGCCGTTGGCAGCTGTGCCGAGCTGCCCTCTGTTAATTCCTGCAGGATCCAGAATTAACCCAGTTCTCTGCCCGCGCGTGCCAGCAGCTGGGGGACATTGCGGGCATTGCGGGCGGTTTTGCCCCCAGGAGGTTGTTGGAAGGGAGCGCGCTGCCGCTTGCCACGGGCACGGGTGACGCATGGGGCCCTGCGCCCCACTGCAAGCCCCGCACGCCTCAATTGCCTGGCGGAGTTTGGGGCCTGGTCCTGCTGCCCGTCCTCGAATTCTTATCCGGGCCGCTGGCTGCTCACGGGATTTGGTGCCACTGGAGCTCCCACCCTGGGGCAGGTCATACCCAGTAACGTCCTCAGCCGGCGGAGGCCCCGTGCGTGGGGCCCGATCCCGGGTGGGTGGACATCCTGGGGACACAGATTGGGCCAAGGCCTGCTCTCAGTCCATCTTGCCAACGTTCTGCCTCTTGTTGCTGTTGAGACCTGTTGCTCTCTCCTCCTGTGTCACTGTAAGCTTCAGATCCTTGTGCTCGTTGTTTGTCTTGTGCTGGGCTCGGTCTGACCGACGTTCCTGTGCCCCTTGGGACGCTGCTGTGCCGCCGGGCTGCTCCACGCGACGCCGGCGGGTGCCTGCCGCCGAACTGGCCCGTGGGGAGCGCGGCCGTCCCCACGCAGCCCTGCATGGCCGCCGCGCCCGGCTCCCTGCCCCTCGGAGCCGAGCGTGACGGGAACACACGGAGCTCGCGTGGATCCCCATGGTGCTGCTGGCGTCGCCGGCCGTGTCAAGCTTCGTTTCGTTAAATACGCTGAAAGACAAACACACAATTTCACCCGTTTTCCTCCTCTTGCATAGCCCGGAATCACATGTGTCTTTTTTCTTTTTCCTTTCAAGCACGATGTTGAACCTTGGTTTTTTTTTCTTTCTTTCTTTTTTTTCCTTTTTTTAATAATTGAGGGTTTGGTCAAGTGGCTTTTGTAAAATGTGTTTGTCTGTATAAAGAGAAAATGAAATTATAGTTATTGTTAATGTACTGACATTAGTTGCAGTTAGTTCTAATTCTTAAATAATTTGATTAGCAAATGCTATGAAATGGATGTTTCAGTTTAATTTCTTTTTTTAAAAAAAAAAAGGTACAGATTTTTACAAGGACATAATATAAATTATTGTTCTGTAGAAAATACCCTGTTAAATATTGTATACGTCCTGCCCTCTGTACACTTTGTAAAAAAGACAAAAGGAAAAAACAAAGTACATAGAATCATATAGGGATGTGTGACATTATTGTAATTGTGTACTTGATAATAACGTGGAAAAAAATAAAAATCAAAATATTTTCCTGTTAATGGCCATTCAGTGTGTTTGCTGCCGGTGCCGAGGCCAAGTGCTCTTCCGAGGGTTGCTTTCGTCCTCAGCGCACACCAGCCCCTTTGGTACCACTCTAGTGTACCGGGGATGCAGTCCTTTGCTTGCTGGAAAACCCATTGACCAGTAAGTCAGGCAAAGGGGTGGATTTTGCTTCGGAGCAGGGGACGGCCCTTCGAAATCCGCTTAAGCGTCTGCCTCCATACTCACGGTGGAATGTCAGCAGCGCTGACACCCAGCTCCATCTCTTCAGCAAGGCGGGTAGGGACTGAGCGCCTGGCCAGGGCAGCAGCCCCGGGGCAAACAGGGTGTCGCTGCAGGCACTCGCGGCCGGACCCCGCTGGGCCCCGGAGCAGCGCCCGTGGCTGCTCGGCGGGGGTTCATGTGGGGTGTCCCCAGCAGCGCCACGCGGAGCTGCCCTTGGCCCTGGTCTGGCAGAGGCCGCGCGGCAAGGAGGTGACATGCGGGGCCCTGTGCGCGGTGCCAGGCGTCCTCGGGGCACTGCGGCCCGCGGGCTGGCGCCAGCGGGGGAGAAGCTCCCTCGCCTCTCGCCTGCCTTCACTGTCCGAGGTGCAGCGGGACTGCGCAGAGGGAGATGGCGCCGCCGCGAGCTGCTGCTCCCTTTGCCTGCCCTGCCCGTCTCCCTGGGGCCCTCCGCCGTTGTCCCGAGCTGGCATGTGGAGCCGGAGCTGCCCCGGTGCTCCAGAGCGACCGGGTGGGTTTCCTGGGAAAGGCCAGCGCCGCGGGAGCGGCACCAGAGAACGTGGTGCCTGCCTGGAAGTTTCTCGAGCGCCTCCACTGCGAGCCAGGGAGCTGTCCTGCTCGCTGGGAAGGTCCGAGCCTGGATAGCGGCTCGCTGCTGTAGCGAGGGCACCATTAAAGTTAAATAATACCTAATTAACAGGAAGCAGAGCCAAGTGGCAATTAGGCTGTTAATGTTAGGTACAAGAGTGATCACGGAGTGGCTGGAAGCTGATAAGCAGGTCAGTAAAGTGGCCAGGAGCAAAGACTCGGTGCTCATTCTTAATCACGTAAAAAGCAGATGGGATATGAAGTTATTAACAGGCAGAGAAATTTGTAGGGAGTTTGTCTTTTTAAAAGAAATGCAGAAATGGCAAACTTTTTTTCTTTCTCTCTTTTTTTTTTCTTTTTTTTTTTTCTGAGAGGAGCAGAAGCATTTGCACCCTGTGAAGCTGGGGATGTTTTTTCCCCAGCGGAGGCAATCAGGAATGTAATTAAGTTCTGGAAGCGATGAGCATTTTAAAAACTGTGAGCACGGGTACTCTGTACACCACAGGGTTGAGACCATGCAGTGTGCAGATACTGGTAACACATACTAGAATCCCAGAGAAACCCCATGAACTTGGAAAAGTTGCATCGAAGGCAGCCCAGAGAGCTAAGGATCGAGCAAGAGCGCGTCAGAAGGTGGGAGAATGGATCCAGGATCGTTTAACAAAGTGAACAGCACAGAGCCGGAGGCACCGCGCGTCCTTCCGAGAGGTGCCAGCCACCACGTGGGGCAGCACGACCACGGGGACCCTCCTGCTGCTCCTCCTCGCGCTGCCGGAGCGGCGCCCGGCCTCAGGGCTGCCCTCCACACTCCTTGGCCTCTCGGGAGCGGGGTTTTCCGCCAGGCAGGACTAGGGGAATTCTCACACCCCCTGCCTCATCAGAGACGGTGCTCGGCACGTTAGCACTGAGGGGCTCGCGAGCCTCAGCCCTGAGATCCTTCTGGCGGGACTCGCAGCGGCAAACGCCAACGGGAGGAGGAGACAGCCGCGAGCAGCCCCACGGGCTGCCTCAAGGCACCTTCCATGAGTAGCTCGAACTGCTCCCCGACTGGTGTCCTCCCCCGTCCGCTTCGATAAACCGGGGCCAGCTGCAGCGCCGCGTTCGCAACGGCCCCTTAGCACCGCTCCAGGCTGCCGTGGCGGCAATTTAAGTTGTCACTTTCTAATAAAAGGTCTAAATCCAAGGGGTTTTAGCTGAAAGCGTCGGCGCTGGCAGTGCAATTAAATAACGAAACTCTTTTCTTGGGGTGTCAGCGCAAGCTCACGTTAAATAAGGGTTGGGGAGTATCTTGCTAATTTAAACTACAGTGTAGCTTTCTACTGAAGAATAACACCTAATTCAGGGAATTCTTCTTTCATGCTGTGACAGTTTCATTGTCATTGCAAGAGACTTAAAGCAGGGATGTGCCAAAGGAGCCCAGCAGGCTTTGAAAGCCTCTTAGCTATAAAAGTGAGTAAGAAAAACATGAGTGAGAAATGAAAAAGTGAATAAGAAAAACATGAGTGAGTGAGAAACAGCCACTGTTTCTCAGCACACCCCCCCAAAGAGGCATCCATCCTGTTCCTAAAGGAAATTTACCCCCCTGCTTGCTTCAGGCCGGTTTGGTTTGCTGGCCTGCGTCTGACTCCAGCTTTCCTGGCGGCCCCGTGAAGACGCCGTGGCGTTCAGAAGGCGCCGTGCGCGGCCCGCCTCACGTCCCGCGCTGCTCGGGGCCGACGCTCCGGAGGCCCCGCAAAGCGCCATGTGGAGCCCCTCTGCCACAGGCCCTCTCCTTGGCTCTCCCCTAGCAGACACGGGGCTTCCTCGGGGCCGTGCGGCGCCCTCCCCATGCAAGCTGCTCTGCTTGTCCCCCGGCCTCAAGCAGCCCCTTCCGTGGCGTGGGGGAAGAACTCAACTGCTGGTCTATGTGCAACAAGTGTTCGGCGTCCTAAAGGAGCTACCTGGTGTTAACAGCATGGATTACAGCACAGAAACAGCACAGCTTTGCTCCGCTTTGCAGTGCCCCCAGCACACGGCCTCTCTGCTTGTCGTTTAAGCACTTTGTAGACATCAGGCTGCCGTCTTCGGTGTCTGTGCCTTGGGTGAGAAGCTGGGGAGTATCCGAATGGCTTCAATGGTTTGTGTTTTGTTTTAATGGCCATAAAGCTCCTTCAGTGCATCAGTGTCCCCTACATACATTCAGTGTGATTTCTCCGAATTGTATTAGAGGTGCTAGAAATAAAACAGTCGTTACACTTAAGCTCCTGCTGTCCCAGTCGCGGTTGTTACAGTCGTTGCTCTGAAGGGCCCGGAGATTGTCACCCTGAGACAAGTACCTACACAAGGGCTGCGGGTCCGTCCTTCATGTCTAGACAACTATGTTTCAGGCTCCAGAGCACCCCACATTTTACCTCTTTACTGCAGAGAAAAAAATGCAACAAAGGAGACTTATTTATGATTGACACCTACAAAAACAATATGTAAAGGACAATGATTGAAAGCGATTCTCTGTGCAGAGTTATTAATATTTTTCTGCCTTTTTTCTTTTTTTTTGTTTTTTTAGAAAGGGAGCGCAATCAGGTAACTCCGACGGCATTCCGAGGGCGAGCGGAGGGACGGTTCAGCACAGCGGTGGGGTGGAGGAGCCTGGCACGCATCTGCTCGGGGTATTTTGCCTACGAAGTTCGTGGTCACCGAGGAGGTAAGCCTGCTTAACCAAGGCTTGCACTGAGAGCACCCCAGGCTCCCCATTGTAGCCGAGCTCTCTGCATGAAGCCCTGCAGGCTCCCTCTCCCCAGTGTTTGTCTTCTAGCTAATCTTCCTGTCTCCACACGACTTTCAAAGACTTTTTTTTCTTGAGTACTTGAGAAAACTTTTTTTTTTCCCCTGAAATACTTTGAGACAAAAAAAAAAAAAAAGGCATTTCCTGCCCCAATTCCTTGTTATAAAAGAAAGATCCCGGAGGGGGCCCGTGGCCCGTCCCGCAGGCTTCGCCCTTGCCCTTGGAGGTGTCTGGGAGACACCGTGAGCAGCCGGGCTCCTCCTCCCCACCACACTCACACCAGCCGCTGCCACGGCCGCCGCGGGGCTTCCTGAGCCCCGGGAGCCAGACGCTTCATACGGGAGAAGAGACCTGTGCCCATGCCCACGTGCGCACGTGTGTGTTTGCGTGTGTGAGGACAACCAGGAGAAGCCGAATTCCCCGGCTCTATCCCACCCGCCTCTGTCCCTCTGGTGTTGGACGATGGTCTTCACAGCGGTGATGGGTCACCAAGAGGGACAGTGATGACGGTCCCAGTGACGGAGGCCCTATCAGGCAGCCTTACTTGCTGCTTGCAGGGCCTTGGTGTCGTGCCTGGGGTTTGGGTGTCTGCGCTGCCTCTGCTGCAGGCCAGCCCTGGGGCAGGAACGTCCCCCTTGGCCTGCTGGCACGTCTGCTCCGGGCGAGGCGTCGCGGCAGGTCCGTCCTGCTCTGCCCACGAGGCTCTCTGAGTGCTGCAGCCGGGCACGGGCTCAGGCACATCAGTCAGCCCATCCCTAGCCAGTCAGGTGCCCCTGGCTGGGCTTCCCTGTTGCCACGCGGTGATTCCCATGGGGGCAGGCACAGGTTCAGGGGCAACCAGCCAACAACTTCCCTCGGTTTTGGCCAGTGTGACATTTTGTTTTGAGGCTTTATCCACTTACATGACCGATAGGTGGTGGTTGTTCAGGCTTTCTTACTGCAGCGGAGCAGTTCTCCAGGGAAACGGGTGGTCTGGACGGTGTAATCAAGGGCTTCGTGATGGCTTTGTGAGAACCGCTCTCAGTGCACGGGGTGGTTGCGTCCTGCAGCACCTAAGGAGCTGTCAAAGCCAAACACAGGTGATAGATGAGGGCACGCAATGTAAAGGTGCCTCTCCTGCTCACACAGCCCTTCTACCAGGACCCGTCTGCGGAGGGAAAAAAGGCTGTGTTTAAACCAAGTCGTTGTACTCTTTTCCTCCATTTTTCATTTGGTGACACAAGAGAAAATTACACTTAACTCAGTGAGTTCATTTTCCCAGCTCCTTCTCAAACACAAATCCATTGCCTTAACAAGCATTGTATTCAATGAAGGTAGAAGAGAAGACATTTGCAAGGTGGATGAGGAGGAAGCATAACGTCCCTCTCCCTCCTTCAAGCTCAGTCTTGGCTCTATCATTCCCTTCCTTCCCCATCGCTGCAGGCAAGCAGGCAGGTCTGCAGGGCTCGGCTCCATGCAGCGGCTCCGCTTCAGTTTAAGATACAATTCGGAACAGGAATGTATCTCAGCCCAAATGAAACACCATGGGCAACGTTAACAGGTCTCAGACCTGCCCATTGGTCCTTTCTTCCCGTCTCCCTCCCTTTCCATGAGACTCTTATAGAGTCTCCCTTCTCTTTTTAAGCTCTTCTTCCCCTCTGAAATCCCAGTAAGGAATGGGGTGGGGACTAAGGGTCATTTCCGCTTTAGATTTTTGCCACAAAGGCAATATGGGTGGTTTTCCACGATTTTTTTACACATATGAGAAGATGCTGTTAGTGCAGATTATTTCTTACTGATCGGTATGTATCTTATGTAACGTACATGTATCTATATGAGGGCATTTTAAAAATATCTGGTGTACAAATCATACACACAGTTATGTTTGTAAATCAGAGAAGGATCGCAGAAATATCCACGTTCTGTAAATAAGTGTCTCTAAATTAGAATATCCCAGGGTTGCAGCTGAGCACGTAAAACGATTGGTGGGTGTACGCTGTAACACATATAGGAGGACAGGTTGAGAAAACCGGGATTGCTCAGCCTGGAGACGGGACAGAGGGCTGAAAGCAGGGAACGGTGGGGAAACACCCCTGTTCCACCTTCTCCTCTTCTCAGTGCTGCCAGAGGAACAGGCACGTTGCTGCATCGGGGAATGCTGCTGAGTATTCAGCAGCCCTGCACTTGAGGTCTACCTGATGTCCAACATCAGGTGCATTTATACCTGACTTTTGGAAAGGGAACAGGTTTGTCAAGTGTTACAAAAATATCTCAGGAATGATTAAAAATCAGGAATTTGGTATGACTACATTTTTGTCAGTATTCTTTTTTTATTGGATTAAGAGGTTGCAAGCCCAGTTCACAGGAAAGTGAGGTTTAGATAATTATATACCTTTTATGATGTTCTATTAAAAATTTTAAAAGTCTTTAGTATATAATTCACATTTCAGTACTTTTTTTTTTCCTGATAAGCTAGTATAAAGAAATGGACTTCTATTAAAAAAAAAAAAAAACAAAAAGCTGAAAATCTTGCAGAAAATTAGACTTCAAGAAAACCACCAAGTATTATGAAGTTCCCATGCCATCCTGAGAGAGAAAAATGTGGGTTTTTGCAAGCATTTCACTGAATGAATTTTATTGCTATGAAGGTTTTGAGCCATAATAAATTCAAAGCAAATGCTGTCAAACATTTGCAAGATTTCCTTTCAGGACATGTAAATGTGTTTGCACTGCAGAAATCTGACCCGAAGCACTAGTTGTCAGTCAGACAAGCTAATAATTTCCCCAGCAAGACTTGAACACTACCCCCAGAAACACAGCTCAGCCTCCAGGTGGGATGTGTTCAGCTTCTTGCTTCCACCTGCAATGTCCGAACAAATTGCTGGAGAGTTAATACGAAGGGAACTGGGAACTGAATATGTAGAACTAGGGGACTGAGGGAAAAGAAACAAAGGCACCTGACAATTTATTCTGTGGAATTACCCTGTGGGAGTGACGCTTCTGAAGGGAGATGGAGAGGACGTTACCGCACTGTCAGCGAGGGCTGAGCGATGATGCGGGAGCTCTGGTAGTCACTATAGGAAGGCGCTGGATAACTTGTCAAAGGAAGGAAAGCGGCAATTGGTGGCAAGAGGAGATAATATGAGAGGCAAGTGGGGGTAAATCAGGAAGATGATGTTACAGTAAGTGGGAGCCAAGAGATGCTGCCTTGGGAACTGGCAAACAGGAGGAACAACCTTGCTTGGGTCTCAGATGTACCACACACCCTGCAAATCCGTCAGAAACAAGTTATCTCCTGGAACAAAAAGCTGTTCTAATAAAATATAAATGGATTAGGGGAAGAGACTCTTAGGATTGTAAGCAATATGTGAAAATATTTAGTGATTTCATCATACTCAAGAGAGAGATGTACAGAAAAGGTCTCTCTAGGGACTGGCTCACAGCATGTTAAAATTGTGTCTGTCTTTTTGAGCCTCGCTGCCATTAGAAAGCTGTCTAAAGTCACTGAATTTGAGACATAAATTTTCTTGGGAAAACAAATGCACCCATTAAATTGCTGTTGACACATTAATGTCTCAGACCTAAAGATCTTCCACATCTGAAAGCTTGTCTGTTTTTCACCAGCTTCCTTGACTGGGCAAATATTTTTTTTCTCCCAACAAACTAGCACACAGAACATCTGCTCGTCTTTCTCTTTCCTTATTACAATTTTTTTTTTTTATTTTAGTAACCTTTTTACAATGATCTTTTTCCCCTCAGGACCTTTGGTGGTAACATGTCTGTTCCCTGCCCTGAGAGCAGATACTGAAACACAAGAGGAGCAGACTGCAGCTGTGCTGAGAGGGGGTCAGGAAATAAAACAGAAGTGGCCAGCAGCAAAGTTGCTACCTGCTCTAAAGCATCTCTTTCCTTCCTGAAACAGATGAAAATCACCTCATTACGGTGTGTGCATTTAACTATATGAGTGTATATATGTGTATACATACATACATATATACATATACATATAGGATTTTCTGGGGAATGGTGTCCTGGAAACTGTTTTTGCTGGTAACTCAGGTGTCGGGGTACACTGTGGTGACTTTCCTCAGACATGCAGAAATGCCTTGGAAACCAACGTGCCAGCTCTAGAGCTGCCTGAGAGCAGGAGAAGTTTGCAGAGACGCAGATGACCTTGTGCTAAATACACGTGTCCTGCCCAGAGCTGGTTGCCTCAACGTCTCCTTGTCCCGAGATCCCACCAGGGCAGATGCAGACGCTCTGGAAATGCAGGTTAGACCAAAGCCCTATCACTCGGTGCAGGAGTTCCTATCATAGCTAGAGATGGGAAATGACTCGTCTGCTGGCAGATACCACTCCTGTTTCCTTATGGAAAGACTGGGTCCAAGTCTCATCTAACTGAACAACCGCTGATCACTTGTTCACGAAAACCCTTCTGGACTGGGCCATACGTGACATCTTGCACAGGACTTACTCCTGTCCTGTAAGTCAGAGCTGCAACTCACGATGACCCCGGAGCCAGCGTTGCAGCTCAGGGTGCCTATGGGACGAGCCCACGTTCCTTGTGTGCATTCACCCAGCACGGAAGAGGACAAATTAACATTTTGAACTAATAATTTAAGCAAAGGTGCCCGAGAAGTGGAAGAAAGCTGCACTCAGACAAAATGCAGCTACACGGATGCTCAAGCAGAGGGCAATACTCACTCCTCCTATTCCACATCAAATTGCTTTTCATTTTGGGCACATCTTCTCTAATCTGCTTAATGCATAATCTTCTATATCAACAGATAATGAAGGTTAATTTTGTCAGGAGTGTGTCTGTTGCTTAGGCAGAGCTGCATTAGAGAGTGATATTTCTGTAGTGTATTTATCTAAAGCAGTAGAAATAAAATCATGGCTATTAAATTCCATTTACAGGTTTGAGAGGGCAGAAGCACATAGAAAATGAAACTTCTAAACATAAATACATGCTCAAAGCAGTGATGCCTTTTATTTTCCTTTTGAATCTGACAGGAAGCTATTCTTTCAATTTTTTGTTGCTGGATTTCTCTTCCACTCCAGACTCCGGTTGTCCCTTGGACATGGCGGGTTTCCAGCTCTCTCCCCCGACAGCTGGTAAGATATATAGTCATTTGTGGTTCACTAAGTGTGTAAGCTGATCTGAATCCATCCTCTGGCTAATATAAACATCATCTAAGGTAATTATGCCTTCTCACTCTCTCTGTAAATAGTCCTGAACCCTATGCTCCGGAAGAAATTACAACAGCTCTGCCTGGCAAATCTAAACACATCTGTGTGCAGTGACAACTTTCTAAAGAACTCCTGAATGGCTACAGGCTCACAGGTCTGAAGAGTGATGAAAGAATGCACCCAGCTTCATGGTGATCAAGAAACGTGTCAGTGTGTCTCGTCTTTTTTGAGAATCGTGGCAGTCACTCACAAGAGAAGCCCCCGCGGCTCTGCTCTCAGGCGGGTGCTGCTATTGGCATGGCGCAGGTGGAAAACCCGAGTTCCAGGCTGGTTGGGTGATTCATGCCGCAGGATGGAAGAAACCCTCACCGAAACCAGAAGAAGGCTGCAGCTGCAGTGAGCTGGCCCCGCGGCATTTACAAGGACAGGATTTCTCTCTCAGGACCTGCAGATGTAGTGGAAATGAAGCACGTAAGCTTATTTCCTACCTGCAAGGATATCCACTAATTGTCTAACCCTGTGCTCGTCATAAAAGAGCGGAACCATTCTGGTCGCTCTCTAGCGAGGCAAGCTGACAAGCAGCGACTCTAGCGGTGCCACGAGGGAAGCAGGAAAACCAGACCTGCCGCAGGGACCTCGCGGCTCCCGGCTACACATCCCTTCCCAGGCGGCCGCCAGAGAGCTCGGGCAGAGCCGGTGACACCCAGGCAGGGTGTTAGTGGTGTTTATGAAGTCCCGGCAGCCCCAGCCCCCTCCAGCTCCCAAGGAATCGCCCCTGGCTTGGGACTTCTACCTGGAGAGTGTGCTGGTCCAGCATGCATAGGCAGAGGCTCAGGCACCGCTTGCACTGGGGACAGTTGGGCCCCAACAGCCTCCCCAGCTCCGCTTGCAAACAGCTTCACAGGTTTTATTTGTTTCTCTGTGACCTGCATGTCATTTTGGAGTGTCTTGCACCACTCAGCTCTTCTTGTCCAGTTCCAGTACGTGACTAATGTGTAACTTCCAGCCTTGATCTGGAAGCAGCAAATCCTTCAGCTGTTACAAAGGTGTGCTTAGCGTCTCAACAGCTCCGGTGTGCCCTTCCAGGCCACGGGCCCCTCAGGCCACCTTGTGCTCTGCCCCAAGCCCCTTGGCCTGCAGGCTGCCCCGGCTCGCGCACCGGCTGCTTGTGCTCACTGCGCTCCCAAAGCCCGGTGTGCTGAAGAGCCTGCGCTCTTCCTCCACCCGCACAGCGCCGGGCAGGCTCAGCCACTGCCTGGGGGATCCAGTGCTGCTTCTACCAGCAGAATCTTCCCACGTGTGTAGGGACAGAGGAAAAATTAAGGTAGCCTTCAAATAACATCAAGCTGAAAACAAGTTTCTGTTTTCTTTTTTTCTTCTGATTGTCATTGTTTAAATCTAATTTATTTTAAATTCTCACAGGAAAAAGCTTTAGGAGCTCACACTCGATATTGCTTTGAAAGCCAAAATTAAAGTTCATGTCAAGTTCCCCAGTCTTTACCTGTAACATATTGACAAAGTGGAGTTGCAGCATTTCACAGGCTGTGTTTATATAAGGGTAGTAACTCCAGTGCCAGATGGAGCAGTGAGTTTGTACCCGCACAGTTCAGGCTTTTGCCTGAGCCCAGCCCCACTGCTCCAGTGACTAATCCTCATGGTGGCAAGGCCTTGCAGGCACCCAGGTGCATTTTTCCTTCTCCCTTTCTTTCCCAGTACATGGCCTGGTTGCTTCAGAAAGCAGCAAAATTCTCAGATTCGGAGCTTCGGAGGGTCTCCTGACCTGGTCTGGCAGGGTTACAGTTTCACTGCTGTTGGGGCGGAGTGTGGACTGCTCCTTTTTCCTTCCCCATGCTAGCAGTAGGGATGGAGCAGAAGCATTCCCATCGTGTCGCAACCTGCGGGAAGAGGCGCGTGACCATCTTGCCTGGCATGGGCTGTGGCGGCTGGTCTTGTTGAGACACCACTCTTCCTGCCAGAACAACCTCCTCTCCCTCTCCCTCTCCCTCTCCCTCTCCCTCTCCCTCTCCYYYYCCYCTCCTCTCCTCTCCTCTCCTCTCCTCTCCTCTCCTCTCCTCTCCTCAATTGTGTGGCCTTCACATGACCTACCCCATAAAGAGGTCCTTAGTTTTTGTTAAGGTTTAAGCTCAGTTTTGCTTGCTATCCTGAATTTACATGAAACAGAAATGTTTATAAACAAAAAATAAACAGATCAGTCTAAATGTGTAGTTTTCCCATTTTGAAACAGTCCATTTTGATTCCCATCATTTTTTTTTCTCATTTTAATCAGTTTCAAATATTTAAGATGTCAAAATTTGTTTTTTAGCAGCAGATGCAGAATTGTTCAGTCAGAGATATCAAACTGAAATGTTTCCACACAAAACAAAGTTAAAAAATAGATACAAGTTAAGCAATCTGATAAAAGTTGCCCTCTTATCAGAGGCTTCAGCTGAGATGAACTCATTTTCAACATTGAAAATCCTCAAAATTCCCACCAGCCTTCATCTAGGAGTTGAAGATTACAAATCAAGGGTGGGATAGAGAAAAACCTGCAGACATTTACTCCCAGGGAAGAACATCTTAACCCTAATATATGCGTTTTGCAGCTGAAGATCTGCGAGGTTTGTCCTTGCCCATCCGTGCCCCTGGACACCTGTGAAGCGCTCACAAAATGGCACTTCCGTGGTCCTTAAGACATGTTTGTCTTACTGCTCTCATCATCACTCCTTCAGGGAAAACTTCTCGCATCGCTGGAAAGCCCCGCAATCAAATACAGGTACTTTACCACAGCGAAGGCAGAGGAAATGCACTGCCTGCCTCTGTTCCTGCCTTGGGTTGCTGATTGTTGGCTGCTCCTCTCAATGCCCATTTGGGGACCTAATTTCATAAGGTTCTTTCAGCTCTTTGTTCTACTGTGAAGTACTGCGGATTTCCTTAGCGCTGTTCCTCCGCTGCACCCTGTCACTCACGAGTTGCCCTGGAAAGGTGACAGATGAGGCAGATAATTACTCGCATCTAGATGAAAGTGTAGCAAAGCACTGAAAGAAAAAAGATATTTAGTTTGATTCTACTTCTTTATATTTCTCCTCTATATTGACTGCCAGAAATGGATTTGCTATTTCGGAAATGAGACAAAATCAAACTCACATTCATCTTCAGGTTTGATGAAAGCCTCTGTCTTTTCTCTTGTATTACTTCCAAATTGAAGTAAGACTAGGAGTCTTTACCTAAATTTTCCTCTTAAAAGCACAAATGCAAAGCTCCTGGTAAAAACCAGTATTTTTTTTTTTTAATGTAAAAATTTGCCCATCTGAGCAGATATGTAGATCACAATTCAGCTTTGTTATACCGATTCATTTCATTACAATCATTGCAGTCCTTTATTTTCACAGACAAAAAGCAAATTCCAGTATTGGCTTATCAGTGATATAAGTTTTCTGTATTTTACATTAATGAGTCACCTGTTCTGAAAATAGCAAACTATAACTAGCAGTAAGTGAAAAGTTTGATAGTGGGAAAGGGCCAAGGTACTGACATTACCAAAGCCACCCAAGTGTGTGGCCCAGCTGAGGAGCAGGGTTTAATTGCCTTATTAAACCTGCTCGTGCCTGTGGAAGCTGGATGACCTCAGCCAACTTCCCTTGGCTGGTCAGGCATTCAAAGTTGTGCAAAGTGAGACCAAGTCCTAGGGCATTGACAAAGGTTTATTTAGTTTTCTGACACAAAGTGTCCGTGTTGATCTGAGTGCAGCTGAGCCCAATTTTTCCTCCGTTTTCCAGGGAGTTGACTGCTTCCCGCTCGCAGCGGTGGCCAGGAGGCTCTGCTTGACGCCCTGCAGGCGCTGCACCGCTCGGTTTGTGGGCTGCACTGATGCGAGGGCCTGGCCGACGCGTGGCACGGGGGCCGTGTGACCCTGGGAGACAGTGCAGGCCTCGGGGAGGCTCCCGGGGACGCCACCTCCCTCCAACCGCGCTGGCAGGGCAGCGGCGCCAGCAGGCACTGGAGCTGAGGGAATGCAGTCATTCCGGTGGGGCGGGTTAGCGGGAGTCAGCACAAGAGGGGAAAGGACATAAAGACAGTCACGTCGGCCTTCAAGAGAAGGGCGCTTGAGGGACAAGAAAGGGGCATGTTCCTTGTGAAGAAGTAGAAATCCTGAACAGCACAACAGCATTTGGAAGGGCCTTGAACCACACAGTGCTCCAAAGCCCCCAGGAAACAGAGGCAAGGGATTTTTATCCTGAGTAGATGTCTGCATCCCCTGACCTCTCTAATCTGACAGCTGATTCATTCATTGTGTCAAACACCATGTGTTAAACTAAAGGCTCAAACTCAAAACTGGACTAGTGGAACCTGGAGGAAGATCTACTTAAGCACACGGGGATTTGAAGGGCTTGGCCCTGCCCTGGGGCCTGGCATTCGGCTCAGAGGCCAGTGCTGAAAAGCCCGTGCTGAGCAGGGGCGTGCAGACCTCCAGGAATGGAAGTTGATGGGCCAGGGGTAAGTCCTTCCGTGTGATTTACTTGACGTTTCCTTTTGGCTATACCGGGCAGCACAGAAGGACTGGCAGTTAGACCGGCCCTTGCTGGACCCAGAGAGCAAGGGGTCCTGGCCCAGCATGTGAGAAGAGATGCCGCCATGCGCCACATTTAGAGTAGGACAACTTATTAAGGAGGTGGCTCTGATGTATGACCCAAGATGACAAGATTGTGTGGCCAACAAGGAGGAATTGCAGGACATCTGTGGTATTTCATTTTTAGACTGTGTAGGAACCCCTGCAGAAGACAGAGGACCATGGATCTCCACAACAGCAGTTGGGAATTAATCCTTAAGCCTTTAGCTTTGGTCAGTTGTACAAGCTCATGAGACAGGGAATTCTGTAGTGCTGTTTTCAGTGCATGATGCAGTATTTGCTCTTGGTGTCACTGAATCACTAAAATATCACAGTCAAATCCAGAATCACTACTATGTGTATTCTTGCACGAACAGCCATACCAAAGCAGACTGTTTTTCTATAAAATGCGACAAAATGGCCATAGCTTCTGTCACTCCCATCCTTTCTGAGTGAATTTCTGGGGCAAAAGCACTGGTAAACATGTTTCAGTAAAAAATGGGACTCACGGGAAAGGAAATTTTATTTCCAGTTCTCAGGGTTGCAAGAAGCTGGCAACCAAAACAGCAGCAGATGGGGCCCTGTGGCTGCTGCACAGGCAGAACCCTCAAAGGCCTTGAGCTGTCCTTGCATCTCAGCAAATCCTGACCCGAGCTTTCAGTCGTGCTTCACAACAGGCGCCCACCTTAAAATATTTTGATTATATATATATAAAAAAGTAAACTTTGGAGAAAAACGCAGGGTATTATGGTTATTATTGGCTATTTCCCCACCATAGCTAGCAACTTCACCTTCCGCTAGCACCTCGTTCAAGCTAGCAACCCACCTCCAGGATGGGCCAAGGGACTTCCAAACGGACAGCGAGCCGGGCTTATGTCTCAAGCATTTCACCGGTGTCTCTTCCACGGCTGATGCCGGAGCAGCCTGAAGACCCCAAGCCCTTTCCAGCTGCCCCGGCCGGGCGGGCCCAGCCGGCGCTGTCAACAGCGCGGGGGGCCGCCCTGCTCCCCAGCCGCTGCCCCGCACGGGCGGCACGGTGCCCGTGTGCCGTCCCGCGCCGCGCTCAGCGCGGCCTCCGCCGTGGGCCGCAGGTGCCGGCGGAGGCGGCTCCGCCCGGGCCCAGCCCCGGCCCCGCTCCGCGCCCTGCGGCCGCCCGTTAATGATTAACCGCCCCCGGGGACGCCGGGCGCCGGCCGGCCCCGCGCCGCGAGCCATGGCGGGCGAGGCGAACGGCACCGCGGAGCCGCCGTGCGGCCTCAGCGAGCCGCCCCTCTCGCACGAGCTCCTGCGCGGTGAGTGCCGCCCCGCGGCGCCCGTTAACGGCCCAACCGCCGCGCCCCACCCCGCCCCGCCGTAACGGCCGCCGCGGGCGCCTGCCCCCTGCCCGCTCCTTCCTTTCCCCTTTCCTTCCTTCTTCCCATCCTTGCTCTCCCCGTTCCTGCCCTCGTCCTCCCCGCTCCCTTCCCGACGGGCGCGGGCGCAGGGGCTGCCGTGGCCGCGCACACGGGCGCTGTGCGGGGAGGCAGGATGGCGCAGCGGGGCTCGGCGCAGCAGGGCATCCCGGCACGTGTCCTGCCGCACGCTAAACCCACGGGCCACCCTCGGCCCCGCTGGGAGGCTGAGGGTGCCTCCCATGAGACCCGGACTGCCAGCAAGGCTGGAAGCGTTTTTGTTTCCCATTTTATTAAAGCGCGTTAGGTTGGGGAGCTAGGCTGGGGAGCGCCTCGCTTACCTGTGCAGGCGCTGCTCGCCGTGTGTTAGCTGCGTCCTGCCAAGGTGGGCCCGGGTGAGGACAGGCGATGTCCGCGTGCGCTGCCCAAGCTGAGCACGAGGCTTCGCGGCAGTGCTTGCGTCTGCCTGTGGAAGCGCCCTAAGGAAGCACCTTTCCTGGCAGCAAGTCCATCTCAACCGTCAGCTGTGGGTAAATGTACGTATCAATAACCAGGGGAAAAAGGAGGAAAAATTAAATTTGCTAGCAGCAAGTTTTATCCTCGGGTAAGTACATCAGGACCTTGTACTTTCATTGCTCATGCACGCCACAGTCTTCTACTGAGTCTCTGAGAAGTTTGCACACCCAAGGAAGACATGTGCAAATGTGCATTTGAACAGAAGCAAAGAACCACCACCGAGTAAACAGGAGTTTGCTTATAGTCTGCTGCTAAGGTCCCAGAAGAGCTTCTACTATTTATTCACACCAAGAGCATTTGTCCTAGACCTCCACCTATCTGGTGTGGATTTCTACTTTCCTTCTCTACACATGCTCTCAGTGCATCCTGAAAATATTTATTTATCAACTTAAGTTTGAGTACTAGAATCATGCAGTTGAGTCAGTGACCCACGTCTCTAGGTAAGGGTGAGTATGAGTCTTTGCTGGAGTAGCACTAATTTGTCCCTCGGAGAGGCTGTATTTACATTAGATATTGTGGAGTAAAACACATCCTTTTGTTTACCTTTTCTGCTCCGCAGGCCTTGACCTGGCAGGTATATTTCTCTTTGCAATCTTGACTCTGATGACGTTGATTGCCATTCTGGTGTTTGTGGAGGAAATGGTCTATATCTATAGAAAAATCCCCTCCTCCAAAAGATCAATCTTAATTTGGATAAACGCTGCAGCTCCGGTAAGTGACGTGCACAAGAGATAAACCTGAATGTTGAAAGGGGGGTTTCCTTGAGGAGCGGTAATAAAAAAAGTATGTATTTCATGAACTTGTTTTACCTCTGCCCTTGCTCCCTTTCTGCATAGGTGATTGCTACTACCTCCTGCATTGGGATGTGGATTCCTCGCTCCACGATGTTTACAGATTTCACAGCGGCAGTGTGAGTATTCCCCTTGTTTCTAGACATTGCACTGAACCCTGAGTTTCTTCTCTTTGATCACCTGCTGCTCTTGGTAAACACAGTCACTCTGTAAATTTAACAATTTGGTAATTTTTAGTTTGAGCTGAAATCTCATGGCACCTCTTTTATGGGAAGTGCAAAGTGCTGAGGCAGTTCCCAGTGCTGCAACCCCCTGGTGTGGGACTGCAAGCACGAAAGGGCTGTGACGTGGTGTAATTGAGTCCTTTGACTGGCAGCAGCCTTGGAGTGGTGCCCGTTCTTTTTCCTCCCTGTGGATGTCATGCAGAATGAGATTCTGACCTGTGACTTCTTCACCATGCTCCTATTAATGATGGTCTATCACGGTAGAGGTCTATTTTTAATGGTGGCAAGTGTCCCTCTAATAAGTATATCAATGGAAAAACATTCTGCCGTTGTCCTGATAAAAGCGCTTTCTGTACAAGTATGACAGTTCTGACATAAACAGGGGATAACAGAGAAATGTGGTTGCTGGTTCCTGCAGGGGACGGTACAAAGCCTAGCGGGGGGATGCCATGTGGCGGTGTCCGGTCCAGGAGCACTGGCATGATTTTGGAAACCACTGCAAGGTGCCACAAACTCTTGTGGTCAGCCTTGCCCTGTAACATACCGCATTCCCACAGAAAGTGGGAAACACAGTGCCAGGGAGCACTGTTAACACACAGCTGTCCACGCGGCAAACTGCAGGTTGCCAGAGATGTCCAAGGGTCCAGCTCTATGGTGCTTTGAGCTTGCCTTAATTCTCCTTCCTGCCTTGCCCCAGAGGCAGGTTCCTGTTCCCTTCCTTGCGCCACCACTCACACTTCTCTAGCTGCATATGAGCTCGTTCAGAGAGGCGGTGCAATCAAAGAGAACCTCTTCTATTCTGTGGATTCCTCTTTGCTGGATTTTAGGAGATTAGCTCCCTGAATCAGTTTGAGACAGGGAGTAAAGGGTGGCTGCACACTCTGCACTTGCTGGGAAGGGTTGAGTGTGTGCAGCTGGTGGAGGGCAGTGGGTAGCAGTCACTGTCTGTAGCTGCTTTGGTGTCAGAGCAACCTCATCCTGGCTAGGACAGCACGTATAGTGTTAGCTGAATGCATATATGAATGTAGCCATAGATACATACATATATATGTATGTGTGTATATATATGTTTATGTATATTTCAGTTGGAATAGGACTTGTTCTGAAATGTTTCGCCTGCTCAGGACTAGCTAACTGATAGGAAAACATGGCCCTAAAATGATTTGGGCCAGAAATTCCAGAAATTCCTGTGCTTACATACTGAGTGAGCCCGCCACCACGCACCAGTGTGGTTTTGGGTAATTCCCCAGCTGCTCTGTGGCTCCGTTTATTCCTCTTGCAATGGAGCTATGGCAGTTCTGACCCTTCACAGTGATGGGAAGCTGATGATTATTTACAGCTAGTGCTAGAATTTCTCCTGATTGCAAAAAAAAAAAAAAAAGTGCGAGCTTTAAAAACTCTCAACAGCAGAAGGTCCTGGCCTAGCAGACATATGAGGGACATGCAGGAAAAATTCAAGCTGCCCTTTTCCTCCTCTCTTAGGTTCTTTGCCATAGTTATCCACAAGTTCCTGCTGATGATGATTAAAGAGTGTGGTGGTCAAAAGCAGTTCCTCGGGCGTTTCGAAAAGGGTCGCTTCAAGATCAGCACTGGCCCCTGCTGCTGCTGCTGCCTCTGCCTCCCGGGTGTGCGCATCACTAGGTGAGTTGCCCTTTAAGATTTCCCGGCTGGAAAACTGCTGCTGGAATCCAGCCAACTTGGCAAGGCCACATTTACAGCAAAGGGCCTCCCTGCTTCCTGAAAAACACTCTCTGGGCTTTGGATTGAGATCTCTTCCAGCACTCCCAAGCTGTCTCTTTTAAACAGCACCATCCTTTTAGGGCTACACAATGCAGCTAAATTATTTCATTTCTATTAATGCATAAATTTGCTTAAAAGTAGAGAACTTGAGATAACTCATTTTTAACCCAGTGCAGTGTACCCCCTTGTATCATGTTGAGCGGTGTGTTTATGCTCCCAACCAGTCCCATTTTTTTTCAAGAAACCTTTTGTGTACTAAGCAGCGATGTGTGGGAGGGGGGGATTTCCATTCTAGAAGAAATAATAAGTGAGATTTCAGATTCTTTTCATACCAGAAGGGAAAAATTGATTCCTAATTGGATACTTTCCACAAACAGAAATTTCAAATTGAGGTTGCCTTAAGAAAATTCCTCTTACTTTAATGAAACTGAAATGGCCTCATTCATTTTAAGTTTGAAAATACTTCAGATTAAAATACTTTTTTTTAGAACAAAACCAGGTCTCATTCTTGGAAAGTTTTGATCTCTGTGAAATAGCATTGTCTGGTGAGACAAAAACAAATACTTTTTTTCTACTGAACTCATAAGGCACTTGGAGAAGGGTGGTAAGGATGGAGAGCTGCAACTATAGATAGGAGTCGATATAATGTGCCATAAACCCTGCCTCCTTCCAGCAATGCCTGGTAGGTCCCCCCCTCACAGAAAGAGCAAAAAGCTCGAGGATTGAATGTGCAAGGTACAGGAAGTTTCTCTGAGGGACTGGACATCAGTGACAGCATGTTTGCCATGTTATCCTTTAAAGCCCTTTGGGAATAATGAGCCTTTGGGAAGCATATGCAGTAAATGGCTGACCTGCTGCAAGCCATGCCACAGGTGCCTGTGCTGTTCATAGTCCCAAAGTTAAGAGCTGTCTTAATGGAGCAATTCAAGCAATTCCCGCTTCAGATCTATATGCTGTGACATATTCTAAATAGCAGCCTGTTGTCTGCTAAGGCATCTGCAGTGAGAGGCTCAAGGGATCAAGAAGCTGCAGTGAAGAGAGTAATGTAAAAAAGGATGGGAAGTGCACGGTAGCAGAGTAAGACATGAGCCTGCTGTAGCAGCCGAAGCTTGTCCTCTGAAGACTCAACGTGAGTTGACATCAGTCAGCTCTTGTGCCCATCGTCTGCATGTGCATCGGCCCCTTTTTGGTGATGTTTAATACTGGATGGCCAGGCTATTGTATATGAGCTGTAGTCTGGGTAAATATACTGGCAGATAGGAGAAAGGAAATCCTGAGCTGTCCTGCAGTTTACTAAGGGAAAGATAGCTTCTTTCTCTGTTACAGTGCAGAGAAGCAAAACCAGACTGGTACTATGCACTGGAAAATTACCAATCCTTTCATGTAAGCCTGTGTAATTCCTTTTCTTGATTTACTAAAACACTAAGAATTGTCTGAATGGGAAGACAGAGTCAGACAGAAGCACCGCACGTGGCAGGGATTGAAGCTCTGTAGTGGTTTGCCATTCAGCCCCAAGTGCTGAATTGCTCAGTTTCATCCAAGAAGTGAAGTAAGGCAGCCTGACAGAGCAAGTGGCACTATTGTTCAGATTCATTATGCTGCTACAGGCTCCCTCTTTAGCTCCAGAGCAGAGCAACACGTCACGTTTTGCCCTGTTTCGGTTAGTAGGCAACTGCTGCAGAATACTATTTTATAGAGGTTCTACCAAATGAGAATCTGGGTAATTCTTGCAAATATTTTTGAATCTTGAAGCTGTTCCTCCTGAGTTATTGGTATGTGCTCTATGGCAATGGGAGTGGAGCAATTTTGCTATTTGACAGTATCAAAAAATGTTATTAAGGTTATTAATTGGTCTGTTTGTTTGTTAGGCAAACCCTCCTTTGGCTGAAGCTGGGCACCTTTCAGTTTGCTTTCTTTCGACCTGTGCTCATGTTTCTATCGATAGTGCTTTGGACCAATGGCAATTACAAACCTTATGATGTAAGTAAATGTTGCAATGAGCAGCAGCCCACAAAATCCCTAGTTTTGGGGTTGACGTAAATATCTTGGCCAACACCTAAACTGTGGGATCTGGAAACACTTCCAGGCATGCCCTGGCTTTGCTCTATTAAAAAGAGACCTAGAAGTATATGATTTCTCCCTTTCTGCAGACTCTTGATTTGCTGGCTTATCTTGGAAAGAAGCTGAATGTCAGAGTGGTTTGGGCATCAGGTCATGCTCTAACACTTGGCCCAGTCTATTTGGGTCTGGGTATTAGGGCTGCAGAATGGTCTGTGAGAGGCATCTGCCCTGATCTGTATGGCGCAGCCTTAAGAAACAGGTACTAGGTACAAATAGGAAACTAATTCAATATTTTCCTGCAATTTCAAGAGGGTTTTGTATCCTTGCAAGGTTAGAAAAGGTAGTAAAATAGTAAAATTGACATTGTCAAGTTTTTAAAGTATTTTTGTTTAATTTGTTTCTCAGTTATCTCCTGATGGAGCTGCAATATGGATTAACTGCTTCATTGGGATCCTTACCATTATTGCTCTGTGGCCAGTTGGAATCATGTTTCAGCAAGTTAGAATTATCCTCAACTGTAAGAAAATTATACCCAAGTTTGCTCTTTATCAGGTGAGAAATTCAACATTTTTGGTAAACATTACTGTTGATATAACATTGATATCAACATTATTGATATCAACATTATGTCAATATCAACATTACTGTTGATATAACATTGTTTCTATGATTCTTGGTCGTTTGTTTAAAGGTTATGGTATTTTTTTCCATAAAACACGTACAAACGCAAATTTGTGCCTTTGTTAAAGCTCTCCTGCATCTGTTTGAAGCATTCCCCTTGACTGCTGCTCCGCTGAGCATGAGCTGAGTGTAATCTCCAGAAACACTGCATATTTGAGCTGTTTAAAATCCTTTCATCTTTAGGCTGTGGAAATCAAAACACTGCCTTCTGCAAGGCTTGAAGGAAGCTTTGGGCATGTGGTATCTTGAAGCACAATGTAAAATGCTAGTGTGTACCTAAAAACTAGGCAAGGACATGGAGAATTGTGTGGGTGGCTTTTGTAGAACTGTTTTAGCAGACCACAGTGCTCCATTTTGAAAGTATTTCTTCAAGCCATTCTGCATTTCAGAGTTAGATAATAATGAAAATACTGTTTGGGAGTCACTAAACATCAAAGAAAAGAACTAGGTAATTTGGATTTTGCATATCTGGAGGTACAACTGCCCTCTCCACATAACCCTGAAGGAAGAGAAAGAGGAAAGTAGAATCCTTGCATATGCATCCTGTTTTTAGAGGGCATGTGGGAAGACTCCGCATCAAGGTATCTGTTAAGCAAATTATCAAATGTTTATAAATGTAGTGGACAGGATGGTGAGCAGCCGGCACACTGCACTCGTGTGACTCCCTGCTTAAGACGGCACGCACGGCTTCATACCTGGGCAGTGACACCCGCAGCTGGAGACACTCTTGCCATCTCCAGGGTGGAGAAGGTGAATAGTGGGCAATATAATGCACAGGTGATTAACGTCGAACTCGAGCCGCTGAGTCCTTCACCCTTCATTTCTTCTGGCAGGGAAGAATTCCTTACAATTCCATTTAACCTTGGGAGCACTGCATCTCCCTGCTGTGGCCAACAGCTGAGCCAATAAAAGAGGCATTCCTTGAATACTTATCCCACTAAGGGAGAGCACAAGGTCAAGGTTAGGTTAACAGGGCATCTTAAACATTTTTATCTAATATTCAGAGCTCCATATTGGTTGAAATCCCAACAGGCAGCTCTATATGTGTTGTACTTCCAGAATGAAGTGCTGAGATGAATCACTTTTGGAAGAGAGTGGTTTGGTTTAATAATCTTATGCACGACTATCATCCTGACCGAGGGCTGCCGCCTTCAGAATGGCAGGCAGCCTGCTGGTGAAGAGGGCAAGAAAGAAAGGATGAGGTGGAACAGGGCCTGTTATGAAAGCAGAACTGGTGTGTGAGCTATAATCCTTCTGCCGGTAGGTAAAGCATCTCTCTTCTCTTCCTGGTGCAGTTTATCCTCATCCTGAGCCAGCTGCAGGCAGCTATTATCAACATCTTGGCTATGCAAAGGATTATTCCCTGTGTCCCACCGCTCTCCTCATCAGCAAGAGGAGCCTGTAAGTTCTATTGCGAGGGGTTGTTCTTCACTTACAGAGGCAGCAGTTCACTGCTACTAACTGCAGTATCCGGTGTTTTCCTGAAGTATTAATTTCCTGGGGTCACATAGCCATTTGAGAATCTTAGCTTTTATTTAAGAACAGTAACAACACTTTTCTACCTGGCATATCCACAGAGAATTAGAGAAAAAAAATGATAAGAGTATGGAGAACTTGAGAAGAGTTAGAATCAGGAATCAGAAATCAGTGGCAAGAAACCAACAAGTATAATTATTGTTAAATCTCATGGATTTTGGATGCACATCTTACATCATGCTTGCAGATGGGCAGTACATTAATTCTGGAACTGATATAATTGCTGGGTGTGAGATATGTTCCATCATGGAAACAGGGTAGCAGTTGTTCCTTCCTTGCCTGATCCTCATGTTCCTCTTTGTTTGTTCTGCTCTGTATGTTCCTCTCTACCTCTTTTTGGCAGATATGACCCAACAGCTCCTCATCATGGAGATGTTCCTGATAACCCTAATCTCACGGGTGGTCTATCGGAGAAGATACGATGATCTAGAACCTCCAGAGTGCACCCCTGAAGCAGGCAATGACACCAAGCAGCTGCCTAAGATGATCCTAAATGGTGCCTTTAGTGAAGATGGATTGCCGGGGGTTTAGAAGGTCCCTGCAGGAGCTGGAAGCTCAGCTCTGGGAGCTCTCATATCCTTGCAATACAAATAACAACTGCCCAAGTCAGAACAACTTCTGGCATAGATACCTGTGAGCTGTGCTGCAGGGACCAGTGAGTGGAAGGATAACTCCCTTTTTTCTCCAATGATATATGCACATGTTATGAGTATTTTCATACCAGGTCATTTACTAAGATTTCACAGCATATAATTTTATCCTGTTGTCAAACACTTGACAGTGGCCAAACAATCTCACATTTTTTTAAAGCTATTTGAATGGCTGTGATTTAGAGATAATCCAAAGCCATTCTCTTTTCATCTTTTTCTGACTTTTGTTTTAAGCCAGGTAGGCTGGATCATCCTCCCAGGTCTGACAGCATTTTCCCATCTGTCCTCCGTTAGAATTTATCCTCTGTCACTCTGTGCCACAGGCTCATTATAGCTAATATGGGTCAGTAAAGATATTTGCACATGTTCACTCAGAAATCCCCAAGCTTGTCCATACTCTTCACCTACATAACTGATGATCTCCTCAGGGCAAGTCTTTCCCATTCTCTGGCAGTTCACATCCTAACTCTGCAAATACACAGCTGCTGTTTGCAAATATATAATTGACACTGGGAGATGCTCTTCCAAGGGAAGACAGCTTCTCAGTAACTGCTCTGGAAAAGGAAAGTAAGGGTTTGGGTCCACTCAGGATATGTTGTCACTGCTCTATGATGTTGTGTAATCCTTCAGTTCTCTACTTGGAAAATAGGAATTGGGATATGTGGAATCATTGTGCAAAAGGTGTCTAGAAGATAACTGGTATTGGAGAACTTCTTTCCTGTGAGGGTGACAGAGCCCTGGAACAGGCTGCCCAGAGAGGCTGTGGAGTCTCCTTCTCTGGAGATCTCCCAAACCCGCCTGGATGCCACCCTGTGCCTCGTGCTCTAGGGATCTCTGCTGGAGCAGGGAGTTGGACTAGAAGATCTCTAGAGGTCCCTTCCAACCTTAACTATTCTGTGACTCTGTGAATGGAAGTTTTTTTCCAGGAAATTCGTGTTTCCCCAGCTTATCCACCCCACCTCTGGTCTGTCCAAGTATCCAGTAGAACCTCAAGTGTTATGAGACCTTCTGACTTCACATCCATTAGTGTATTTAGTTAAATCAACTTCTGCCTTTTTGCAAATGGTCCTGACATTCTCAGATGCTCCTGACTGTTGCTTTGGCTTAATTTGCTCTAATTTGTAATATGATATTATGTTTACTCTTTTTAATGAGCATGTAGATATTGTGTTTGCTGGGACAGGAGCTGCAGCGCCCTGTGCGAGTGTTTGGCTATCTCCACATCTGAGCATCACATCTCTGGTTGGATTCCTAGAAGTAAATGCCCAATCCATGCAGCAGGGATGCTTTTTCTATATGTAGACTGGAAAAGTGTTTCATTATAGAAAATGTGTTATCACTTTTCACCTGTAGTATGCCAGACATTTTGTCATTGAAGCAGACCTAGGCAAAAAGGGAGGTTATTTTTGCTTTAGAAGGAATTCCAGAAATGATTTCCCACCCCAGCTCCCAAACTGAAAGTAAATATTCTGTATATTTCAGCAAGCTGGAAAGCTGGATTAAATATTTTTTTTCATTTAGATAGAGGTCAGAAATATTTTCTGTAACAATAGAATAATACCATTTTACTAGAAAATTGATTTTTTTTGAAAAAAAAAAGTTGAAAAAATTTTACTTCATTATAAGCTGGCATCCTGGGAAAGAAACACAGATTCTTGAGCTGCATTAATGTGGTAGAATCTGCATTTTCCTTCAAAAACTGTTTGAAAGTTTTAATGCAAGAGCACCCTGGATGTCCATGGAGTTAATGGGAACCAGCTTACATTTTCTTAACACAGCAAACTGTATTTTAACAGGATAGCTATTAGCCTATTCTATTGCATTACATCTGGATACTCAAGGCCACAGACACATTAATAACCTTGCTCTTCTGGGCTTGCAAAACTGTTCTTAATTTCCTAATGACACAGGGAATGGCTGGCTGTGACTTCAAGAAGTTTGAAAATTGGAAATATTTGCAGCCAGTAAAGTATCCTTGAATTTCTGTGGAAAACGGTTGACTTTTTAGGGCAAAAGATGCAAGCGAGCATCCCTGGAAGAGGCTCTCTGCAGTGGTTCTGCGAGTGGGATCCAAGACTCTGATCCACAGACCTGCAGCATGGGCCCCACATGTGGAATCTGACAGAGCTCTGGGTGGTCCCCAAACACCCAGCGAAGCGGCTCCCAGGCCGCAGGATGGGCTTCCTCCCTATATGCGCTGCCCTCAAGGCCCTTGTTCATGGGACAAGAATGCCATCACCACTGGCTTCATGTTGGTTGTCTCTAAAATGCCCATTAAAATGTATCTTTTAAGCAGCAATATGTGCCTAATGTAGCCATGAGTATCACAAACTCCTGTGATTTTTTATTTTTTTATTTGTGTTTTTGAATAGATACTGTTTGCCCTGCTATTTATCTAACATTCAAGCAATAAAATGTACTGCTGGGTGATGAACTGTCATGCAGAGCTGGCAGCAAAGACACATCTTTTTACTGTGTTGTCTTACTTCAGTCACAGAGGGCAAATTCCAGAAAGCATTTACTCAGATAGAGCCCTTCTCTGAGAAAAATTGGAGACACTACATTTTAAATAGGTGCCTAAGAGCTTTCTTGAATTACAGCTTATTTGAGTGCAGTAGCGTGGACAGATTTTACCAGCCCTCGCTCCCCCCCCCCCCCTTTTTTTTTTCTGAGCTTTTTTTAAAGAGAACTTTCCCTCCCCAATTTCTCAAATTCTTCCGCATCTGCTCAAACACACAGCCTGAATCATCTGTGTGATCCAGGTGTCCCTCTCCACCAGTGTAGGGGTCAGGGTGTTAGCAGCCATGGGTGGCCTGCACTGCACTACCTTCATTTAGGTGAATTTCATGGAATGCAAATGGAAAGCCCAACAGCCAAGCATTACCTTAGGCAATCTAAACAAGGAAGAAACCAAACAGAATGCAGGAAATCCCTCCAGTCTGCACTCTGATAAGGATCCCTTTCTCACTAGCAAGAAAAACTCTCAATTACGTGAAGATGGTGAGAGAAGCATTTGAAAACATTTAATGAAATGTTAAATAGAAGATAACAGAAGATAACAAGTTTCACAACTCATTTTTTTACAGCTGCTATAAAGTAATAAGTGTTACAGTGAGCCTATAACCTTTAAACTACATTTGCTTTAGATTATAACGTGAGGAAGGGTAAAGGTATCTTATTGGTGGCTTTACGGATGAGAAAAACACACCAGCACCATTAAACAGAAAGATAGCAGTAGATGCACAGAGATACATGATCAAAGGTTAAAACAGCATTTAGAGAGATTGATGAGAATGTAGAGAAAAGAGAGTCAGCTATGTGTTTTGTGTAGCCACGCAGTAAAGATAACGTGAATGAAAGCTAACACTGACAACAAAATACTGTAAGAAGAGTATCCCGTACAGCAGAGGGCTGAATTAACACCAGCACTTTACAGCTTTGCATGACTGGCTTTTCAAGTGAACTGCTCAGTGCATTTCTTTCACACCTACCATTCAAACCAGGGTATTTTCTCTTGTTGCTTATTTAACAAAATGAAGCAACTCCGGTCCTGGGAGGCTGGGAGTCCCCTCCAGGAGCCTGGAGCATGCCCTTGCAGTGGCGAGCCCTCGTCCCCTAGGCAGGGCTAGCTAACGGGGGGGCACTGACGTGCACGCCTTTGGATTTCACGTGTCAGCAGCAAAGGAAAAGTGACTGGCCACCCAAGGGGTCTGTTCCCCCGCAGGAGGGTGTTCTGGTGACCATTGGCCTTTCCATCCCTATATCCCGCCCAGCTGTCCTCTCTGTTCCTCGACCAGCACACTCGTCCCTGCCATGTTCCTCCTGCTCAGTAGGAAAACTGGAGTGCTCCTCCAGCTCTTTTGGGAGAGGAAACGGGCAAAACATTCTTAGGCCTTTACCACTCCTGCTCCTAAGTCACATCCTACTGTAGCTCCCAGCAGGGCAGTGCAGCATCATTAGTAGATAAATGGGCTCCTTCCACAACCTCTTCACCTTCCTCACCTTTCAACTCTCAGTTACTATTAAAACATCTCTACTCAAATATAACAAAACCAGCATATTTGAAGACATGAGAACTCTTTGTTTCTTATTTTAGAATAAGAATTCTCTTAGCTGTTTGTTTATATCCAGAATAACTAGGCCTACACTGCTGCCACATTGTGATCAATATTGTTGTTGTGCCAGTGTGGCGCTGGAAGACACAGGTGCTTAAAAAGCAGGTCTAGAGTGGCTTGAACTCACCAAAGATTCTTCAGCTCTTTAAGCAAGCAAAAAAAAATTACTACAGAAAGTAAATTGAAAAGCAGCCTGAAGCTCTTAGTGAAGAATGTTTACATGCACTTACAGGAAAAGTCAGACTTAAGATTTTGGGCATACTAGAAGTGACCAAGAAAGAAAACCACATTGTTTGAGGTCAGGTTCCCTTCATTTGTGATGTCCATTCCTTTGACACCTACACAGAAGCCACCACCTTTAAGACCTGACTGCCCAACATCCATTAGGCAGATACAGTCACTGCTTATGCATAAAGCTAATGGTAGGGCAACAATTACTTACATTTCCTTTAATGAGTTTAGAAGCTACAGAGTGTAACCTTCCCTTCTAAAGGTTCAGCTTTCTGAGGTCTAAGGCACAGTTTTAATACAGGCTGAATTTCGTAGAAACTTCTGAGAAAATTGATAAGCTGTGAGAAAATACTTTAAGAAAACTTGCAGAGCAAAGGAGAGCCATGCTAGATGAGATAAGTGAAACTGCCACCAGAGGTACAGGTGGTAACATAGGGATGATTAGCAGCTTATGGGTTCACAAGGACAAAAAAGAAAACACATGAAAAAAACAAAATCCAGCAGTTTAGCATCTTTGAGGACCAGCCTGCTCCAAGCAGCAGCAGAAGTCAGATATCCCGCCCATGCCTGGGCACTGCCTGCCTAGCTACAACTCCTGGAATCAGGAACAGAAAATCCAGTATCTCATTAACACACTCATCTTGCTGTATGCTGACCAATAAATAATTCTAATAAGTTTTACCCTTTCTAACTGTAAACATCCTGCTTGCAAGTCCTCCATCCATAGCAAAAGGTATCCAAACAAACTAATCCACACACAGAGAGTTGCAAAGTAAGCAAGAATTATATGATGTGGACAGGCAGTTCCTTCTCTAGCATTATTTGAGAATTGCAGCTCTAAAAACTAGAGGCACAAAACTGAGGGGTGAATTCATCCTTCAGTACAAACCACTGGGAAAAAAAAAAAGGCAAAACCTGTTTCTACATCTCCTTATAGCCTTGCCATACCCAGCCAGCAAAGGGTGTGAGCTAATTGTTAAATTCAGTTCAACAAGTTCCTCATTAGGGGGAAATTACCTGAGTTTGAAATCTGCTAATTTTCCAATCAGGGTGAGTGTTTGCACTTGTGATTTGGAAATAATTAACACATAGTATAACATCAAAACCTATGTAAAGGCTAATGGTAGAAAGGCTAATTTCCTTAGCATTAAAATGGCATGCTTAGGTCTTATTACTAGCTCTATTACTATCCCTTCAAAACAGGGACCTGATATGCAGGCTGATAACCATTCCCAGGAGACCCATGTTCAGGTTCTAAAAAGCCATCCTGGAACATGAATGCAGTGTAGTATTCAGAGAGAAAAGATGCCTAGGCTATGTTGGTTGATTAGGAAGCCAAATTTGTAGGTAGGAGTTAAAAATACAGGTGAAAAGCAGAAACTAATGTTCTCTTTTAAAATCCTAGCTGCTGAAATAACCGTGATCATTGTCACTTAATATATATTATAAAATAATATTAGCTGGTCTAAAGCAGATAACACCTCTGATGCCAAATGATGCCACCCTTAGAGTGTTACGCACAACTTGGTGCATTTGTTGCCTCCCTCTGCAAAGATTACAAGGGAGAGCAGTGATTTAATCTTCAGTATATGAGTCAACTCCACCCAAGCATTTCCTAGTAGTATTCCTAGTAGGACGAATGTGTTGCACTCTATTGACAAGAAGGGTGTGCCTTGAAGGCCAGCGACAGGCAAAGAGACAGTTCCCTATGAGGAGCGGGTAGCTGGAGGCAGGCGTCTTGTCTAGGCTGATGTCTCCTCTGGGACTAGTCTGGTTCTCACTATAGCCCATCCATCCTCCAGAGCTCTGCTTGGTCACTCACAGTGCACGGCACTTTTCACATCTTCTGGTCAGTGTGTCCTTTTTAAACAAACACTTAAGGCCTCCAAGCAAAGCTTTGCAGCAGAAATGAGCCAGCAGGAGAGCTGCGTGGGGTGGTTTTCAGCGACACCAAGTCTACCAAGGCTTCATGGTGCCGAGCAGCAACCTCAGGGTGGCAAGGCAGCTCCAGGAAACCAGAGAAGGGGCAAGCGGCCAGACGGTGGCTCCTTCTGTCTGCTGCTGTCATCTTTGCGTCCACCAATATCAACAGTTGCAGTGGCAACTGTTTGCCCTGAGGTGCACGTTGGGTTTCAGATCTACGTGAGTCAGCATGGGGGAATTTTGCTGTTGGATTTATCTGTCTTAGGTAACCTGCTTTGGATGCTTCCCATATCTTATTGTTTTGCAGCTTGTTCTTCTCAGCATGTATCTGGATGAGTGCAAACAGCCTGAAATTCTCCTTTCAGAGGAATGTTTGTGGTTGGTGTGCATGCCTGCCCAGTACCATTCGCACTACCAGGAACATTGCACACAAGGGGTGCATACTTGCACACTTGGCCTGTGTCACACAAGCCAACAATGACTATTTCTCAGACTTTTTTTTTTAAATAGCTCTTTGCTTATGAATTACTTTATCTTAAATTCAGGATTGCAGCTCTCATTCTTTTGTCTGTTACTCTATTTCTCCACATCTGCCTGCTTTTTTCAATGCCATCAGCTGTTGCTACCTATGGGCTTCAGTAGAAACTGTTCGTATCTAAATTGGTTGCTTTGGTTATAGGCAGTAATTCATGCCTCATATGAAGCATATAAATAAGGGCATCTTCTTTCCCCTCATAAGGAGCATCACTCCTCCTGATCGTATATAATAGGAAAAAGAGCATGAACAAGTAAGCCTCAAGGGCTAATGCTTTAAAATTCTCCTTTCTCATTGGAGACACTTGAGTTATTTTTCTGAAGCTGTTTATTTTGCGCGTATTACTTTTTACTTCAAAAAAGGATCAAGTTTCAAACTCTGCTTAAGTATCCCTTGTTTCCTAAGAAATACATTGGCCATTTTACTTCTCCTGTTTACATTAGAACATTTTACATTTTAATGTTTGTGTTACAACAAAACACACCAGGCTACATACAAATTTTAGGTATGAGCTATAATTTTTTCCTCTTTGCTAGATGCCTTGAGAGTTGTGGAGAGCCTATCATGCATGGGCAAGTATAGCAAAGCTTTTTGGTCTTCTATCTTTGGACAATGTTAAGAATATAAAGCTAAACCAACTGCCTATTTGTTTTTCTCCTTCCCCTCATATCTTTTTAGTTATATGTTGTTTTCTACTAGCAAACTCCCTCTTTCATGCTTTTTCCTCTGCCTTTTAAATTCTCTTCTTTGAAGCCTACAGATCTTTAATATCCATCATAGTTCAGTCTTATGAGTTGACTGTGTGGTTATGACTGGTCTTTTTCGTCAGTGTAACTATATCCCTTAAGGTCAGCCAGCTTCTGGAAGCCAATATCAGTCTCTCAAAAATTTAAAAAAAAAAAAAAAAAAAAAAAAAAAAAAAAAAAAAAAAAAAAAAAAAAAAAAAACTAGTGATGTGTTAGATACTAATTGATCTCTTATCAGCAAATTGTACATATTAGATAGTAAATTATTTGGCTATACAGCAAATAGTATTTTTTTTAATTACCTTTGGATGATTCCCCTAATGCAAACACACTCACCAATCCTTTCTGTAATTCCTCTATTTTTAACTACTTGCACAAATTTAACCAAGTTACATGGGAAACTAGTATGAGTGTCATAGCAAATAAAACTATTTGACCATAATTTCCACAACAGTATTTCCAAATTGCCAAAATGGGCTATGAAACCCATTTCTATTTTTAATGTAAATTGACTTGTAGATTTCTCTTTGCTAAATGCTGCTGTACGTACAGCATCCAAAATCTCTTGGAACAGAAGAAGTGGGCAGTTGTGTGACTTCTTCATCTCCTTCACCTCTAAAGCACACAAGGCCACCCAGGCAGCAACACCGGCTCCCCAGTTAGTGTTGCCTCAACCAGTTGTGACGCCCTCGACTACAGCTTCTTGAGCAAAATCCTGTCAGCAAATCCCTGCAAAGGAATTAATTACTATTTCTCTTGCAATGATGTCAATGGGCTTTTGAATTGCTTTTGTAACTTGGAAAAGAAACTTGTGCTAGTTCCCTAACACCAGCCTCCAATGCTTGGCCTGTCTCAAGGAAAAGAATGTGGACAAATGGAGATAAAAAGGATTTAATTTGGATTTATGTGTTTTAATATTCTAGACTCCAGACCACCTTTTGAATGGCTTTGTCTTTTGGAGGAAGTGATCTGAATGCTTTCATTAATATAATGGGATTTGGTTAAGACTACTGACCTTATCCCATCCGCAAGCCTACTTCCACTGACAGTCTAAACAGATCTCATTGACACTGAGCAAAATCCCCTGGGCAAACAGCTGTAGCCATTCGAGACTTGCTCTGGGAGCTTCCTCTCCAGGCTGATATGTAATCTACATTGGAGCCCTCTCATAAAGAGAGGTGAGAAAAGCGTGACTGAGCGCAAGTTGTTTGCTTGGGCTTTCTTTTTTCTTTACAATAATGTTAATAATTTTTCTTACCTTGCTTTCGTCTGTAATATTCTGCCACCTGTTGCTGGGAAAAGAGCCCACGTAAACGAGTCGCACTGCAAAATCTGCAGGGAAAGACAACTAGTAAGGTTTGATCTACCGGCTTTTTCAGCTGTTGTAAAAACTCCTGTGTTCTGAGAAAGTCACAGGCTAACGACCCCGAAACGCACAGCAGCCCTCCCACCCCTCGGGCGCCAGGGTTTTTCTGTTTCCCAGCTATTGGGGCAGGCTGCAAGGCCACGCAGTCAGTGCTCCCTCTGCCTCCCGCATCTCCTCCGGTGGGTCCTGCACTACGGGTAGAAGGACGCTTGCTTCTTAACTCTATTCTATGCTGTCCTGTCTCCTAGATAACTGGAAACATGGAGCTGAATTTTTTGTCTTTTCTCTTTTTTTTTCTAGATAATCATAACAGATGATAAAACTCTAAATTTTGAAAGTAGTTTTCTAAAAATTATTTGTATATTACTCATTTAGGGTATATTTTACTGTAAAACAAAACCAAAACCAGTAAAATATATCTCATGGGGGAAAAAAAAAAGCTTAAAAAAGTATTAAGCATCCTCTGTGGTGAAGCTTTTGATGAGGAAAAATACACCAGTATTGGTGCACTGACACGTAACATGTGAAGCAGCCCCATTCCGCCGGTCCCTGCGCAACGGCCGTTTGGTCTCGTCTTTTCGAGGATTCACAAGTCAGTAAGGCCTGAGTGACCTCGGTCCGTGTCACGGCCCCGGGATGAAGGGCAGGCTGCAGGGGTGTCCCATGGAGCCGCCGGAGGGCAGCGCCGCCACCAGGGCCCCGGCCCCGGGCGAGGCCTGTGCCCCAGCCCGGCCCGCGCCGCGAGGCGGAGGCCGGCCACAAGATGGCGCCCTTGAACAAGGCACCGCGAGGCGCCCCGCGCCGTGCGGCGCTCCCGGCGCCGCGGGCCCTGCCCGGGACGGGAGCGGGACGGGACCGGGGGTGCCCTGGGCGCGGGGCTCGCTCTGTACCCGCTGCTACTGCCGCCTGCGCCGCCGGTGGGCGCACGGGTGGGCGGTTACCCGCACGGGGCGCCCCAGCCCTTCGCCTCGGGTCGGGTCCGGATGCACCTCGCGGGCTGCGTCGTGGGGAGCGGCGCGGGTCGCCCGTTCTGAGGAACGTCTGCAACAAACGCGTCTGCCGCGCTGGTCGCTCTAGCTGCTGTCACACGGCTGCAGGATCGAGGCGGTGTGTGACTATTTCCAGGGGAAATAACGAGCACTGCAAACTCATCCGTGGATACTACCACTAGGTTGAATATCCAATTTTACAGGGTGTTTTATTCCCTCCATCATTTTACTTGTGGTCTCAAAAATATTTAACTGGAGTCCCTGCCATTATCATGGTCACAAGCGCTGCAGCAATGGAGATCAAAATTTGTCTCTTCTCACCATCCAACTTTCTTGCAGAGAAAAAATGTGAACTGTACCGTGGGGTGAAGGGCAGCTCGGGTTGTTCTTGCCCAGACCCCACTGCCTCAGCCCTGGGCCGACTACGCAGGCACGTCCAGGTGTTGCAAGGCCACCAGGTTCAGCTGCCAAGGGCCCAAGGCGGCTCCCCTGGCAGCGGATAACGCAGATACCGAGCGCTCGGGACAACCCGCTCCCCTCACAGACTCGCTCCGTCGCGCCGCACCGCCCGCCGTCCTGCCCTCCCCTGCCAGCAGTGCCAGTCGTGACCGGCCCCGGGATCTGTCCTCCCGAGGTGTTCCGGGGCAAGGCAGCAGAAGTGCAGAAAAGTCTGTTTCCCTGCGTACTGAGAAGCCCCATGACTCTTGGTCCTACCCCACAGTCTCCGGAGCCTGAAGTCGGAGCATTTCAAGACACGCTCTAAGTTGTTGATAAGATGGCCCAGGCGTGTAGGGAAGCTGTCTCCAACCTTGCTGTTTTTCTACCTTATATATATATATATATATATATATATATTTAAGAATGGAGTGTGTGAAATCCAAGCTGATGTTCTCTTTAGTGAGGCCTATTCCTTCCTTCCCCTCATGGTTAAGGCGGCACCATCAGCACATACATTTTGCCCTAGTTTCTTCTTTCTCATGGATAGCTAGACCGAGCCTGCTCGTACTGTTTACTAGCAGGGAAAAAAAAAAAAAAAAGCTTCACCGTTTCACAGCCCCCCCTTCTGTTATTCTATAAATACCGTTAATCTGATCTAGTGGTGCGGTCATTTTATCTACATGCGGTTTATCTAGTGACTTCAGGCCTTGACTGGATGCAGTGTGGCTGAAAGAAAAGGCTGTGATGGAGGGAGGGAGAGGGGATGGAGAAGCAAGCCTCTAGCATTCGTACTTGCTCTTGGGTACTACATAAAAATATTGTGACTGGGGAAAATAGCCCAGGCCCGGAAAAGCCTGGAAATGTAGAAGTGACTGCCATTCCTGGCTCCTCCATCACTTCCCCACTGCATTTTCCAGCTTTCCATCAGTGAAAAAGAACTGCTTGGCTAGGTTGGCGGTGTGCAGAAAGTGCAGCTGAAGATCATTCCTAAGGATGGGAATTCTGACACACTCAGCTTTTTGAAAACATGCATGCCCCACCCTGGGCATCCCCTGGCTGCTGCAGGGATTTCAGCAGATATGCAGGGAACGAAGTTCCACAGCTTTCCTTCCGTGCAGCTGGTGTCTCACCTGTTTCTACTCATGCTGGCGTAGACAGCAGCAAAGTGAAGGTTAAAGGCTTAGCAGCGCAGTGAGAGGTGTTGGGTGCTACCCCTAAGGAAGCAAAGAGCAAAGGAGGTGTCGCGGCCTTTCCTCAATGGGCCATTTTCATGTGGGCACCTTGTCCTGCGCCAAAAGCCTCCATGCGGTTTAAACACGCAGCACCTCCTCACTGGAAGCAGCACACGTAGGCAGGGAGGACTGACACACTACTGGGCTGCATGTTCCCGTGCTCACCACGCTGGCGGGACACTGCAGGCGTGATCAAGGGTTGGTGTGGAGGGGAAGGCCGGGTTTGCCTTGCTCTTTGGAGCGGGTACTCAGCCCTGTCTCCCACTCCTTGCCTTTTCTCCCAGGGTTTTGCACCTTTCCTTTTCCTATTTCCCCCCTTGACCCTCAGAGCTGCTTGCTGTTACTGGCCCACGGTTCCACGTCTTGCTTCCTCACAGCTCTGGCTCATGTTCCTTCCTGCAGCCCGACACCAGCTTCCTATGACGAGCAAGCCGAGCTGTTGCAGCTGCGCTGCTCTGCGGGCAGCCCGGGCTCACAGGCAGCCGCACATCTGGGCTGCAGTTCCATGCGGGAATTCCTGGCAGCTGTGGATTCCCAGCAGGAGCTAAACGTGAGGTGCTGCTCGTGGCTGTGACGCCCTGGCTTCTGTCACCCTTGGCACTGGGATTGTGATTAGGGCAGGTCAGACTGCCGGCTTCTTGATACTGTTATGAAGCAATTTTTAAAAAGCCCCCACGGCCTTAGATAGCTTGTCCTAGTGGTTGCTTCAACACCTCGGGAAGGCCTGCCCGCACCAGCAAGTCTTCAGTGAGAAGCATCGGTTTTGAAGCACACTGTCAAAGATTCCAACAGCTTTCACAGGGAGCTCTTCTGCAGACGGCAAGGAGAGTGTTGGAAGCCAATACTCCCGCTGGGAAGGTTGGGCCCACAGAAGGACGCTGAGCTTCCCAGGGAGTAGAGCAGCCCAGTGGCTACGCGCCCGCTGACCAAACCTCACCCACCCGAAGCCACCCGTGCAGCATGAGAGGAAGAGGGTCTCACGGGGGACCGGGAACCCCCCCTTGAATTGCCAGCTCCTCAGAATGTGCTGCAGAGAAATCAATACAGGGCTCATTGCGTTTGCTGCCGTTCCCTGGCTCATGTTTTCACCGGTTTGGAAATGTGCATTTCATCAGTCATCTACTCGGGAGAGGAACGCTATGAATTTCAATACTCCTGCAATTTTTGCCTGTACAATATTCAGGGCAATTTCTACAGAATCCACGGGAAACAGCAGGGGACATTTATTTTAAGAGATGTGGAACAATGGTTCACTAGCGATTAAAATAAGAATGGAAATTACTCATTTCTCTCTTCATCTAGAATGCACCATTTATAACACTTCAACGTTTTACATGTATGAACTATCACTAACCAGGTAGTTACATTGTAGAGATTTTGAAACCTGACTATCCTTTGAAGACTGTAAAAGCTGCAGATTCAAGCTCCCAGTGAGGGGAATATAATTTTCTTCAGACAGGGAAATTTGTGTGGGAATGGAAACCTCTAGACTTCTCCCTCCTGAACAGTCAAATTTCAAAATAGAAAGTATGATTTAAAATCTTAAACTTTTGTTTTTATCTTCTCATGTCCCCAAGTTGTAGGTTATCTGTGGTGCATCTGCGGCCTTTGAGCCTATACCCAATGTGGCTACAACTTATGTAATTTTAATTAATAGACACAAACTACAAATCAAATAACCAGCCCCATTTTCCTCTCCTCCTCCCTAACTGTTCTCTTGGATTTCTGTTTCAGTTTCGGGGACTGATAGCTTTGAAAATACTTAAAAAGTAAGAGCTTTTTGGCGGAGACAGCCTAGATCCCCTGCTTCCTCTCACCAAAGCCCTTCTTTAGAGGATGGAGGGGCTGGCGTTGCTTGATGATGCTGCAGTCCATGCAAACAAACTGCTGTGGCAGCAGCGCCTGCTGCTCAGTTAGCTCCATGCAACAACGTAGGGGAACCAGTGCCTACCAAAGGTGAAGCACCGGGAAACGGGAGCACTGCGGGTTCAGGAACGCTTCCAGCCCAGGCAGATCTTTGTAGCTGCACATGCACTTGTGTGGAAACACACAGACTCAACAACACAGCTGTATCCCGTAACACGGGAAGCTCCCACCGCTGAGATCCTATGTACACAGGAGATAAAATCTCAGGGATCTCCACAGTGAATGCAGCTCTGGGGGAAGGAAGGGTGTTTTCACCTTGCAATTTCATTGCCTTTCTTTTCCCACTTGCAGGTCCTCCGAGTTAATCTTGGTGACCTGACCTGCATTTCAAACACCTGCTTGCCTTTGCACCATGGTGCACCTGTTTGCCTTCCTTCAGTGCATTTTATTTGCATTTGATTAATGATTAAAACCAAACCAAACCATGGGGGCTGTTTTTAATTACTTCCCCTAACAGCGAGGGTGGGACTGGCCATAAGCCTGAGCTGGAGGCCTGGCTATTTCTGCCTCTGGAGGATTAAATGTGGGCCACACTGAAACATGAAGTTGCTTTGTAGAGCTGAGCCCCATAAACATGACCTCCTCTCTGCTCAGGCTGCTTTTCTCTGCACATACAGTCACGGTATTTTGACAACAAAATACAAGTTTGGACAACAGTGCACAGCGTGTTGATTTCTGGCCCTCATCTTTGTTAGGGGTAACTGTGGCAGACTCCGCTCTTGCAATGAAGTAAAGCTGTTTTGAGCTTCGTAGTGAGCACATGTTCCAGCGAGCAGGGACCAAGCGCCCCTGAGGCGCAGAGGCGCACCTACCACAGAGGAAGGTGGCAGGAGGTGCACTCAGACCGTGTAGCTTTACAGTTATCGAGCTCTGCTTTCTCCTGACAGTGCCAATATTTGCCGTTCTGACTAAATGACTGCCTTTTTTTTTTTTTTTTTTCTGATGAGATAGCTACTTTGCTCCTGGGGGGAAACACAAGTCACTCGATAAAATGAGTGTTTACAGGCAGAAGATTGCAAAGGTTGTTTGTTTTTGTTTGTTTTCCAGGTGGATGAGATGTGCACTTGTCTTGATTGCCTCACTGGGCAATGAAAACGCTTTAATCAGCTCAGCGCAAACCCCGATTGGCAGAGGACCAGTCGCTTCCCTGGGAGGAGACACAGTGTCTCCCAGAGGGATTTACAGCAACAGACGGGCAATGCGGGTGGCAGTGGGTGGGAGGGAGCACGGCCCGGTTCCGTTCTGCACGCAGCGACCGCTGCCACATCCCTAAATGTGCTTCACTTTTCCCTTGATTTAAATGAACTCCTGAATTACGTACACGAGCTTTTCATAATTCCCCTTCTCAATATTACTGCTGAGTAACAATAAATGTGAAAATCAATTTCATAACTCCTTCTAGTCCATAATCACCTAATTGAAATATTTCACTTGTTTTCATATGAAGAAAAATATTCAGAAGTTTGGTACTAAATAATTTTCCAGAAGAAAAAGGTTTCATTAGTAGGTTTTTTGGTAAGTTAGTGGGCACTAACGTGTCAACTCATAATTGTCAACTATGAGAGTCACGAATAAATAAGATGTTACCTGATGTCTCCCCTGTCAGAGCAAAAGCACCTAGTGATCATTGCTGCAGCTCCGCTAAACTGTCTCACCCAGCAATCTAGTATTCAGTTTGTGTCACTTTTATCATCTCTGTAAGAAGGAAATGGCCTCAGTTTCCCTTCATAAAGCTTTTATTTGGGGAAACAACACTCAGTACCTTTATGACACTATTTTAATTTTTCACGTGGCACTAAACATCAATGGTTACATTTTTCTTTTACAAGCTACAAGTGCTGTATATTATTTTAATACATGGAAAATTATACAGCAGATGCAGATTTGACAAGACGGTAAATACAGCTAGAAACAGTGAGTCGGGAGACAAAAAGAGAACACTAGTAAAAATGCAGCCTTACACCTACTCTTGGCGTCCTTTCCATGACTGAGGCTGGCTCAAAATGATTATGCCTCATGTTGGCAGAACTGGAACCCCACTTCTCACTCACATACATGAAAACAGGACAGTTGCCCCCTAAATGATGTGAGTGTGTGAGGCCCATTGAGACAGAGGTTGTAGATAGCTATGTCGGTTTATGCTACAGCTTTACTGGTGCCAGTGCACCTGACGAAACTTTTTTTTTCCCTTTCCTCTGATTTAAGAAAGGCTGTAGTGTAATCTCATTCATCATGCATGCATATTTCTGCATGCAATTGGTAAAGGATTGCCAAATTTCTGCTGAACAGACCTGAAAATGGCTTCTAAAGGCAAGTGTTCAGCAATGATAATAGAATATGGCCTGTGCCATAGAATATCAAAATGGCCTGTGCCCTTCATTCTGCTTTTCAGTGTGTCCACCACACACCATGTCCAGGCTCAGCAGAGAAACACAAAATCCCTGTGCCCGTGGAAATGTTGTTAGCCTTTGCATGAGACGCCTGTCGCATGGTATCTGGTTGCTATTGAAGTGTAAAGCTGAACTTGGGCCATCAGTAATTCTGCTGTTACCCGTATGCACATCTAATCTTTCCAAGCTAATCCATTCCCCAACATACCCACTGACCTGAGTGATGGTGCACATGGAGGCAGTAGGACTTGCATGTTGTTGGGTCCTTGCACAGGATCCGTTTTTGTCCTGAAGCACAGGATTTTATTACTTCTGTTATCTCAAAGCAAACATCTCCATGCAAACACTGAAGCAAAAGTTCTCTCCCACCAGGGAAACTCTCTCAGGTCTTTCTCCTGATCATCAGACTGCTTTGCAAAATGAGATGAATGAAATGCTTAGTAGGTAGAATATTTAAGGAAATAATCTGTTTGTTGCTCTTCTTAAATTATAGTATTTCCCAGTCATCCTCTTCTAGCATGCTGTGCGAAGACACCCATGAAATTTTGCCAGCCAACTCACCTAGGAAAGCTGTCAACCACTGACAGCAGGACTTCGGGTCTAAATTGAACTGCTTCTACTGCATTTACTAAGGTCGAACGCACGGATATAGCAAATGATCATAATGTATTTTCTTCCCCCTTGGACTAGGTATATAAGGAACAGAAATGTTATGGAGTTCTTATTTGGCATTGATCTCCAGTCCCATTACAAGCATAGCCCTCGGCAACTACATTTACATTCTGATGGGCTTCCCTGCTGTTGAAAGCAATTGCAAACCTGGATTATGATGCCAGAAAAACTGTGTGATACAGACAAGAAAAGCTTATCTAAAAACTAGTTCTATTATAAGTCCCAAAAGGGTTTCTAATCTAGAAGAGTCTACAAGATACTGTTTGCAAGTGCTGCAGAAAATCAAACAAAATACGTCTTGCTGTTTATGCTGAACGAAACACCAGAAGCTGGTGAAAAGCAGTATCAGCAGAAGGTGCAAAAGTATATTTGAAGTTCAAGATGTCACAGAAAGGTTAAGGATCACGTTTATGTTGTGTTGCATAAACCTGTTCAGTTTCTCTAGTGTGCACGTGCAAGTCTGAGACAGAACACATGAACATAGGAAAATTAAAAGCTTATTAGCCAAACAAACACAGGAAAGCGTTTTCAATGGAGGAAATGGGGAAACTACAATGGTTATTTTAAGCTCTCCATGGGTTCAAGTTCAGACAAAAAAACACGCGATCTCTGTGTGACTACACCACACACAAAAAAAGTCTGATGAGCAATGAGAATGATGGGTTAATAAAATATATCAGGTCGGATGAACGTGATAGCTAAAAGCACTGTAATTATATGCCTGCTATACAAAGGTATCCTAGTGGATGTAATGGCTATTGATTTGAGAAAAGTGCTCGATATGATACTAAATTATGAAACTTTTAATGTTCAATGGATAAGATACAGGAACATATCATAACGGGTCATAAAGGAGACTGACTGATGAAGGGGAGGAAAGTTTATACCCTCCATGCTCAGAAGGCAGAGCTGCTACTTGAACAGAGATTCTTTTCATTCCACTTTCTATTGCTAAGATCTGCGGGAGGAGGTAATCAGAAAACACGGGGTTGCTACTTTTTTTTTTTCATTTGAGATGAAAATGGCTGATAATTCATGAAAAATGAAGGTCCACTTGGATATATTTTTTCTTTAATCACTTGGCAAAGAGGTACCCCTGGATAGCACAGGTCAGCAGGGGGCATAATGAAAGATTTTTGACATTCAAATGGTTCTGTTTACTGGTATTTTCACTTCTTCCCCTCAGGAGCTGCACTGAAACCAGCAGCCCAAAGCCCCAGCTCCATGGGCAGAGCTGCAGAGGCTGAAGCACGAAGCCTTGGGCAACACACTGCCCTGCTCCCCAAGCAGCCACTCCATGGAGCAGCAAGCAGTGAGTCTGCCAGCAAGGTGGGAACAACTTCCCACACAGCAGGAGAGTACGTGCCTTGCACCTTTCAGGAAAACCCAGTACCTTTTTGAAGAATGACAAACCAGTGCTGTCCTCCTGGAAGTAGGTGGACAATCCCATTTTAATGGATCTAGGATCTCAGCACAACCCTCAAAGGTGCATTTCTCAGGTATATCCAGTTACTTCTTCCTCAGCTGGTGTACTTGCAAATTGTTCCTGCTTCCATAAGAGAAGATTAAATGAACGTCCTTGGCATGAAGATTTAGTGCCTGCTAGTTAAGATTTAGCTTTGCAAATGTTTTAAAAGCAAGTTAGGATCCGGCTGCGTTGCCTTTGTTTGTGTATTTGAATGGCAAATGTAGTACCAAGACAACCTTGCTTTTTTGGGGTGCACAAGGGAGGTGTTCTCGTTTGTCTCTGTGTCCTATGATCATAGGGCTATCTTATTTCATCCAGTTTTCACCCTTACAGCACAGCTGGAAAAAATATCATGGTATCAAGGACACTTATCCTGCACATTTGCCAGGTTAAAGCACTGTTCCTTTCTGACAACTGGAACTTGGCTTTATCTTTTGGTTTTTTTCTATTTAATTTCAATTAAAAAAAGTCTCTTCATCTGAGTGGGTTTTTTATATGCTTGCTGGAAGACAGAAAGAAAGAAAGAAACGTGTAGCACGACTGCATCCCAAGTAGAGTACAGAAATAATTGCAAAATAATTTCAAAGTAGAATCACTTTCTTATCGCTAGAGAAGGAATTTCTACATAATACTAAAGAACAGTTCTGTCCATTAATATTGCCAAGGGAAGGACACAGATGGTGTCACCTGGAAGACAGCTTGGACCTCATCACCATGGTCACAGCCAGCCATGCAAATTATCATGGTTAGCTATGTAATTAATGGAGTAACAGAGTTCATATTCTTAAAAAAAAAAAAAAAAGGCACTAATAATTCAGAGCCAGCTAATTATAGCTGCTTTAACAAACCATGGCATTTTATTAAAAAAGGGAATAAAAAAATTCTTTAATTTCCTAGTTCTTGGATTTATTGATTATCATTTTTGATCAGTCTCTGATGGCTCCTTTGGAAAGGCTGCTCAACTTTGCTGCTGGAGTAGATAGGATGAGGAAGTGAATGCAATGAAAGTTGGCTAAGATCTATTGTTTTCTTAGGTAGTTGGCGTGAATGGCTGTGAAGGTAGACTTTGAAAGTAACAGGATCTCAAACTACACTTGTATTTCCACAGGTAACTACAGCATTTACTTGAAACGCACATCTCCCAGTGCTATCAATCTTCTGACCACTATGAGTAAGAGCTGTTCCAAGCTTACTCATCTGAGTGCATAAACACTACGAAAAGATAAACCACTAAAAAAATACAATTTTTTTTTTAATTTAGGAAACTCTATTAGACCCCTTATGCCTGCCTAACTCTGTGTATTCCAGGAGTGACTTTCCACAATCCACTACCTAGCTAGGCGTGAAAGGACAGAACAGTGGGAGGGAAAATGCAGCAAGGCAACTGAGAAAAATTAGCACTATAAACAGAAGTAATTTGTATGAAGCATCATATTACACTACACCAGTTTTTCTATTCTGTGCTGTTTTGGAACTTTTTTTCTGTCATTTTGTAAAATGTGCTTTGGGACTGTAATTCTCTGTGTGCATTTCCCTCAAATAACGGTTATTGGTTACTGTTATTATTAGCTTTTCATACCCACACCCAATGAGAGCTTCTGAACTTTAAGATAGAAGGGTTACAATAACTTCAATATAGCGTGGATTTTTTTTTTTTTTTCTCCAGTTAAAATGTACGATGAACTGCAGAGTCAGGGTGCCTGGAATACCCTAATAACCATGTTTTCCCGGGTTATAGTTTAACATTCCTCTTCTCTCCTCTGACATCTATACAATGAAGCTCATTATGCCCTGCTGCTCGTTTCTAGAACTACCAAGCATTCTGCCCTGAAGAAAAACAAGCTTTCTAAGCAGATTATGGCTCTGGTGTTTTAACAAGCTGAAGCACTCACCGAGAATAAATCCTAATTGGACAACACATTCACTGCAAAAACTCTGATCCCTGAAAGCTGAAATACACATCATATAAAAGGTCCTTGAAAGAGACAGATTTGAACATGTAACAGACATGTGGCTAACAAACTGTCCACCTGAAGTTTTGCTACCAGTTTCCATAAGATTAGCATGAATGTAAAATACCTTAAAATGGAAAATACTTAAAGAAGGCGTTAAAGTTTCTGCACTGGTTAGTGTTGCCTTTCTTGAAACAAATCTTGCCTTCAGCCAAACATGATTTACCATAAGACCCTGCATGTCAGTGTTGCCTTGAGTGATCATTCAGGAAACAAAAGACATTTTGTCTCCAAAGAAGACCTTTCAAAGAGTTTATTTGGATAAAAAATATGACTGTTCTGTAACTGTGGTGAAATGTAAACTGAAATGTCCTCCCATTAAAGTTGACCTTCTTATGTTCACTCAAAGTTTGTTCTGTCTAGTTTCAGTTAGTTTCTTGGATTTCTAAATGTCAGGTATGGGTGAAAGCCAGTGGTGCAGAGCCAGTTTGTTATCAGCTCTATGATTTTTCTTCCCGTTTCTCCACTACTTTCCATAAAGTGTGTTAGTTATTACATCAAAACATAACTTCCAGCCATCGTGTTACTTCCTTATTTTCTAAAGGACCCTTGAAACTTCTGATTACCCCATTATGTTCCCCATATATCTCAGTTTAAACAGGGATATTGGTGATACTGGGAGGCAAAATAACAATCCAGTTGCCATGCCCAAACTCTTTCCTTCATTTCCAGTTCACTACGGGGTCTTGCATGGTTATTCACTTCGCATACTTGCAACCTTGCAACATGTACAAATTCTCTTGAAGAGCCAAAATTGTTTATATTTTAAGCTTATTGGTCCCAGTGATGTTTTCTATTGAACAGGGCTTATATTGAAAGAAAAAAAAATCGCTTTGAGAAAGACAATTGAATAGTTCACTGTCGCCTTGTTATTTTTGAGGCAGAAGTGAAATCACACTAGGATTACTTAAAAGCAAAAGGTATAATGTGATCAAATGCCTTACAATTTGACAAAGTATCACTCTTTGAAGGCAATAATCTTCGTGTTAATCTGTGTGACACTCTTCTATTAGAGAGAAAGAAGTGTTTGCTTGCCAGATAATTCTGCAACTCATTTCAAAGTTATGCTATAGATAAATCAAAATCAGATCTCAAAGAATATATAACAAAAGTTTTAAAACACTTTTCTTCATCCGCCAAAAGAGCTTGAGAATTACAAGAGATGTTTCATTTTGTCAGCCTTGATTACATGGCATGTCTCTTCAAGCCAGTTATTTCTGTAACCAGCAGCTGAAGTGATTTTAAAACATTCTCCAGCTATTAGAAGTTATTTTGAACATTAGGCCAGGACTTCTCAATCTCAAAGTGGGTAAGGACAATCATGATAGGAAGCATGGAGAGAGACTTCCACTAACTGAAGAGCATCCGTATTTCTTCTGTGATTCAGTTAGAAAATTGGAGTATTATTACGTGCATGTGCTGAAGTTCACACTGAATCCATTGGAGGGAAAAAAAAGAAAAAGAAAGATTTCCGACAAGTCATTAGATGCATTTGTCATAACTGTATCTGAAAACACATCACAGCAAAGCCCTAAGCAATCACTGGGGATTTTATTCAGTGGCGCGTGTTAGTTCTCCAATACCAGACCTTACTCATGGTTCCAACAATCTAAATTATCTTAACTTGGTTCACGCACTTTCTCAGATGGAAAAAATTGAGTTTTCACACAATTGTAAGAATTACTGAGATATTGCCTTTTTGATGAACATAGAGCCCAAGAGCCTTGGCCATGCCATCCTTGTTATGAAATCTCCCGACCCTCTGCCTTCAAACCTTGCTCTCTCCGTTTCCAAAACACAGAGCGAGGTGAGGGGCACCCGCCTTGATATCGATGTGGTGCCAGTTCACGTCAGGGCTGACTGAACACCCAACGTTGTACGAACGGGTTAAACGGGACGCCCAAAAAACCGTCGCCGCATCCGTCCCGAGCTGTAAACAAGGCTGTCAGTGGAGGCGTCTCCCGAGGCGCCGCGCGATGCGGGCTGGCACAGGGAACCACCGCGCTGCGCGCACCGCCCCGCGCCCACGCTTACCCGCGCGGCGCCTCCCGCGCCCGACGCCTGCGCGCAACGACCTCCCGCGGCC
>PTEX01000129.1:688453-770872 GCA_003342815.1 Eudromia elegans | reverse complement strand
CGGCTCCGTTCCGCGCTGCGCGAGGTTCGGCATGAGCGCGGCGGGCGCTGCGCACTAGGGACTCCTGCCGCTGCCCGGGCCGCCCGGGAGCGGGGGCGGCGCGCGGCCGGGCCGGGCGCCATGCGGCTCTGCGGGGCGCTGCTCAAGAGCGCCGTGCCCAAGCAGATCGAGTACTACTCGCGCTTCTCCCCCTCGCCGCTCTCCATCAAGCAGTTCCTCGACTTCGGTGAGTGGCTCTCCCCGCGACGCCGCCACCGCCTCCTCCTCGCCGAGGCGCCGCAGAGGCAGCGGCCTCGCTAGGCCTGGCCTCGCGGGGAGCCCGGCCCGGGCCCGCGCTGCCCCCGGGGCCCCGGCGCTTGGGAGCCGCCTGCGGCGCCTCCTCTGCGCGTCCCGGCTGCAGCGCGGGCGGCAGGCGGGGGTGAAACGGGCCTGAACGGGGAGAGCGCTGGGGAAAGGGTGAAAACAGCGCGCACGGACACGCACCAACAACCCCAAAACCAGAGCGTTTCCAGGCGGCGACTTCACGAGCATCGCTAGTGGTGCAGAGTGCTTTACTGATCGTGAACGTAAACATATATGTGTGTTTCCATATGTGCGTATTCTGCCATGCGTGCAGGTCGGTTTTGTTAAACCTGCGAGCAGCTAGTGGAAAATTCACGCGCTTCCAGGGCACATTGCTGATGAATAAGCTGTGTTTGCTGTCTGGGAGCGCCCAGCTGAGACGGGGGGATGACTTGCAGTGCTGGCAGAAAGATGACCGTTTCGGCTAGATGATGATAAATTTTTCATACCTCTTCCTTCTTTTTCTTTCCTTCCTCCCCATAGATATTGTATTAATTAGTTTCTGCCCTCGGACATAAGACCGGGTTAGATTTTTGTTTTTCTATGGGTGTTGCTGGCAAAGTAGGCCAAGGCTTAATGCTGTATAACTTAATGCCCAGTTCCTGCCTTCTGTTCTTATGCTAAAGGTCTGAGGAGACACAAGTGAGACTGCAGTGCTAAGTAAAAGGAACGATAAAAAGGGCAAACAGTTGCGCTCTGTGGGCCCGGGTGTTAGTGTGAAAGAGTGAGTGCAAAGAGGGAGGCTGCACTGGGACTGTTGTTGCCACTGTGTTTTGATGAGACTCGGCTTTCCCCTCTCCTCGACCTTCCACCTACTGTCCCCGCCAAGAAAAAAATAACTTTGTCGTAGCGTAAGTTAAAATTAGAGCCTGACTGATGCCCGTGCCAGTCTCCCCTCCCCACTGCCTGCTCACGTGAGCCTGTTCTCACTTCCCTTCATTCCTTTCCTGCTGCGCTTCCCCTGCCTCTCCCTGCTGCCGAGGACAGTATCCTAGAGCTCGCACTGCCTTTATTTCGGGCCTCGTGCTAAATAAGTTATTTCAGCACAGCTGGTGTGGAACTTGAGTTTGTAAATGGATGTTTGAAGAGTCTGTTGTTATTCTTGGCGCTTTTAAGTTGAGTATGGAGAGTTGTAAGGTTTTCGGTCCTTGATTTAAAGACTCGGGTGTTCTAGTAAAACTCTACTCCTTGGGTAAGGGTGTCTATACCATTCTAAGTTGTCTCTGAGGTGTGTTTTGGAACATCTTGTTTGGATGTCTTGGTTTTGGACCTCTTGTGTGGTAGCCTTTTTTTAATTACACGTTTTCCTTCTTTTTTTTTTTTTTTTTTTTCCCCCTTCCATATAATATCTTTATTGCTGTATGGGTTTAGAAATTTTTGATCCTCCAGTAAGGGGAAAAAAAAAGGCCTATTTATGGTAGCTGAAGTGAACAGAGTAGTGAGAGTAGCGAGAACTGCATGTTACGGTGTGGCCAGTCCTGTTCTTTGGCTGTGCTCTGGTCTCTTGAGATTGGATGCAGCAGTTGAATTTTATGTGTCTTTATGCTGTATTTTTAGCTAAATGGATTTTCCTGTCAATCTTAAGATCTGAATGCATATCAGGTCTAAAGACCTTTGCTGTTTAAAACCTTGAAAGATGAACTACCTACAGGTTAGGCTCCCAAGATTACCTTGGAGCATATTCAGGTGTTTATGGGTTTAGTGGGACTGATGTGATAGAGATTGCTAATCTTATCAACTTGATCCTGGTAAGCCTTATGTGCTGCTTAACTTTTCCACTTGCTCTCTTTTTAGTGCATATATTTACCTGGAAAGCACCGAATCAAACTCATATAAAGTGATGTGCATAGTTGTGTGGTCCCAGACAGTTGCTTGCATTGAGTAATTTTAATTTATTTGGAGACCTCAAGTGTCTAGAGGAGAGCTAAGTTGGAGACATACCTTAAGATGTTGGTGTGGGAATTTTACCACGCTACATATAGAAGATCTCAAGAGTATGCACTTCATCAGGGAACTCTGTTAATTCTCTCTGAATCACCTGCCATAGAATCTGCTAATGGTAGAGGGCAGAAGTCCTCAGTGAAGTAAAATTGTGTTTACTTAACCTGAATGCATGATTGGAAGGAGGCTTCTGTTTTGAGGAAGTTTTAAAAGCTGCTGAATGGTCCACACCACAAAATTGTATCTTCCTTCAGATGTGTAAAGGTGGTGCTTGTGTTAGAAAATCATGGCTAAGATGTTGAGCCAGCTTTTGAAGAAGAGTAAGCCCATAGGCCACTTGAATTGCACCTCTCATGGTAGTCTGTGATTTTGTTGTTCTCTGTGTATGTATACATTTCATGTGAAAAATGGACTTGGAATTACTTTAATCCAAGTATATTTGGAGAAAAATTTTGACTTCTGATAAGAATGGAAAGCAGCAGTATGGTGTTTCTGCTTTATATCCTCTCATTATTCAAATTAGTTTAAATTGCTTCTAAATTGATAACTTCACAAAATCCTGTTGAGTAGGAGGAAACTTTGTGTTTCTTGATGGCTTGAAGAGACTCCTTAAGCACGGTATTTTTTATTTCTGAAAAATAGTAGGGAGTATATGAAAAGCAGTTGTGGGCATATCCAAGTTGCAGAATCTCCCTTTTGCAATGATAGAAATTCTTAATATAATTTCTGTTAAGCTTCCACAGGTAGCGGTTAACTAAACTACTGTAAAAGTTTGGATTTTTAAACTAATTCCAGGTTACAACAGGTGCTAACAACCTGTGAAGCAAAAGAGGAAGTAAGCCTTGAAGCAGTGATTCTCAGTTGCTCTCTATAGTTATGAGTCCTGTTTCTGTCTCAGTGCTGTGCTCCTGCTTACGTGATTTGTGTCAAGTTTGCAGCTCTCCCTGCAGCTGCCAGAACTGTGTGAGAGGTTATAGCCTCATGGGCTGGCACCTCGCACTCCAAATTATGAGAGCACAAGTTGTTTGTGCTGCATTTATTTGTTCTCTGTGCATTCATTTTCTGTTTGTGTGCTCTGCTTGATCACCATTCTTTCAGTTTCTCTGTGGGTTTCACAAGATTCTTGTGCGCTCTGTTTACTTTGCCAGAGAGTGACCTTCTATGAATGTGTTCCTCTAGGAGTTGGTTTTGACCTTGTTGAATGTTAGCGTTTCATTTTAGGTTTATTCCATCCTTCGTAATTACTTTGCTTTGAAAAAATACCTGAATTCTGCAGAATGCTTCTAAACTAAGTAGCTAATCTGCAAGCTCTTTTGGGATATTTCAAGTTGCAAGCATTTCTAAATGACCCAGTTGCCGTAATTGTTAAAATAGCTTTCAGAAGTAAACTTCCAAGTAGAAACATGTTCTTAACATTGAGGTGTATTATATTAATCTTCATACACATTCAAGGCTAGACTGATTGGAGAATCTTATTTTATGCCAAGGTTGATGCAGCATCTCAATTTAGATTTACTTCAGTTGTGCAAAGAGTTTAGAGATCTGCTGGTTAATGTAAAATAGCCAACAGTCTTGATCAACAGCTACATCAATGGATAATCGACCAGTCATGTTCAGTAAAAATAAAGTTTCTATGTCTAGCTGTGTCCTTCTTTTTTAAATAAATAAAGAGACAAAAAAAAAAATGATCTCACTGTGTCTGCAGTCTTGCTGTGTCTGCCTTACAAACTGTTTTGATAACAACTTTGACCAAAACCCATGCAGCTGCCCTAGTGCAGTATAGTACCTGAACTGGTCAGGTGCATGGAATTGCTTAGTTTGAGCAGGGTTTGATACCTCAGTTGACAATAAAGATATTAATGAAAGGGTCACGAAATCTGCGGTTGTCCCTACAACAATTGCATAAAAAAAGTTGATGACAAAACCACATATGAAATATAAACTATACAGTGCTTTAGATATACACAAAAGAATCATTTTAAGTTTTGCCACAACTGAGATTTGTCAGAGCTGTTTGGAGTGTTACAGTAGTACATTTTAATTGTATATATTCACTTTTTAATACGGCTTAGCTGATGAAGTACCTGAGACTTTTGTGAATTTGTGGTTTGTTTCATCAAAATAAAGTAAAGCATTCTTTTGCAGCTATTTACAACTAAAGCTATCCGGACCTGTTGAATTTGGCTGTATTCTGGCATTTGCTGTTGGAGTTTGTAGCTGTGAGGTTAAACTTTGCTTTTGTTTGCCTCTTTATACGTGTAGATAAAATTGAAAAAAATGCACTTATTCCCCTTTGCTTGTCATATTTTAGTGTTTATGTACCACATATTTGCCAGTATTTGAACAAGAACAGTCAAGCCTATACTTAGGAGAGAGGACACTTAATCACAGGCTGAATTACTTGTTATGGATTATGGCTTGAGAGATGCTGGTTGCATGAGTTATAATCAAAATATTTGTGGCAACTACTGAAGTTACTAACATTGACAAATATCACAAAAGTTGTAATTTAACAAACTTGTTGTGCTGTGAACAACTGAATATGTAGCAAGTCGCAGGGAGCTCATGCCGTATGGAAACCGTTGGATTATCTGGAGAGAAAGGGGGGAGATCGATGCCCTCCCTATTTTAAAATATTATTTGGGGTATTGAATAGTTTAGCTCATGTGATGCCTGTTAAAATCTGTGCTGAAGGACAGACCTTTTCCAATACTGTTGCAGAGCAGCACTGGCTGCTGTCCTTCGTATGTGCAGGGTTAGATCGACTTTCTGTGTTTACACTTTTTTTTTAATTTATTTATTGGAGTAGGAGTGTATCGGCATTGTAACTGAATTCATGCTTAGAAACAAGAAAATGGAAAAGGTAATTTTCAATTGCAACTTGAACAACAGGGTCTGGGAGTAGGAAAGTGGACATTGAAAGCAGTCTTTTTTTTTTTTTTTTTAACAGGATTGTTGTTTATGTGCCAGGAAGATGGACGATGGTCAGACGTTGCCATCATTGCTTTAATTGGACTGGCTTCAGCTCCCAACTTTCCCACAGTTTTGCTGTGGCTTTTTCTCTTGTCAGATTGGGATCCTATATTACCTGGACTTTTTCTACTGTGAGATATTTATATTTTCTGATGAGATAACTTATCCTGGCTTTGTAATGCTAAATACGTTCTTTTCATGAAGGTTTTTTTTTTTTTACAGAAATAGCATAAAGTTAACTCGTATGACCTCTCCAGAATATTCAGTATTCTTTAAATGTGGGTGTTGGAGCTTTAAATAGCAGTCTGGTAGTTTTGCCAAATACAGGAATAGAATCATTTTAATCCTGTTTTCTTCTTGCACCAAGAACTAGACTTTTTTCGTGGTATCATGCTGGAGCTGTCTGCTGAATTACCTGTCTCCTTTTGTTTTTAATTTGTTTGAGATTATTACTTTTCTGTACTCAGCCCTTCATTCTATAGCTGTAGATCAAGTTTGCATTTCACAGTATAAAAAGGAAATTTGCTTGAGTGGGCTGTAGCGTAGCAAGCAGGTTGGATGATTTTATGTGATGTGACTATTACTATTGACAATCTGTTATTGTTTACTGCTCTGCCAGTGGTAAACATGGTGTGCATTGATACTGCAGGATATAAATAGCATTGCAGGTTTGTTTTATGCCTGGTACCAATAGTTGTGAAGGTCTGTAAGAGACCTTGAGGGACCCTGTTGGGTGGCTTTCTCCAGTAGTCACTATTCAACCATGATGTGGGGGAGAGGTTGCTTTTTGTTCCAGTGCTGCGCAGCACTAGATCAAGGTGCATTTGAAGAGTCAGTGGAGTCGCTCGCTTTTGCTTGCAGGCTGTGCAGGGAATTAAGTGTGCTTGCTTGGTTGAACTTTTATTCCTAAGCACTTAAGACTTCATAGGTTCTGAATTCACTGTTTTATTGTACAAGTTTTAGGAGTTGATATGGGTGATGGCACTCTTTGGCACAATTGTGATAGACCTTTTTTGTGTTATAAGAGCTAACCACAGAAACTTCTGTTTTGAATTGATGGGCTATTTCTTGCCTGCTCATGGGTGCTACCAGTCTGCAGGTGAGTGTGCTCCAGACGATGACTAGTTTCGCTTGGGAGTTTCCCCAGCCTCTTAAATGACTGAAAATCTCTTTGATTTTTGCACAATGTCTTTGAACTGGCCAGAGGTGCTGCGGTCCTCTGCCTTCAGGTACTCATAGCGTTGCGCGTTGTGCATGCCTGTACACATGCTCCTGCATTATTGCTGAGGTTGATACAGAGTGGTAGCGGACAAGTTGAAGCAGACTCTTTTTCTGTAAAAGAAAGAGGAAAGAAATGTCTAATTTGCATGAAGTATTGAACATCTTTTTTTGTTTTGTATCAGCAAGTAACAGAAGTGACAAAAAATAGGACATGACAGAAACTGAAGGCTGTATGGAAATACTTGTTGGAGAGGCTAAGGACAGATACCTAGTTTATGCGTACGTAGGAATATTTTGGGTAACTTTCTCCTTCAGAAAATCAAAGAAGTTGTCAAAGTGGCTACATCATCCCTATTAGTCCAAATCTAGTTTGAGGTGATTGAAAACACAAAACAAAATTTGGTGGAAGTGATCATGAATTGATGATGTTCTTCCTACTCAGGAAAGAAAGAAATGAAATGTACAGATTTTTAAGTTTAAAAAGGCAAGTTCAGCTTGTCTTTTACAAGCTAAGAAAATAGGTAGATAGGGCCTCTCTTAAAATATAAGGAGTACAAAACTTGTCAGTTTATGAACGGGAAATTTTTCTGTTGTGGAAGGTAACAGTAAAGCAACATTAGGAATTCTTAAAAATTCTTAAAATATTTTTCATTAAAAGTTTCCTCTGAAAACTGGAAATAGGGCATATGTCTCAGGTCGCAACACAGGAAGTAGAAAAGCAATGAAAAAAGTTGCAGAAGCAATTTATAGTAGTTGGAGAGAAAGTGAAGTATAGAGACTACTTGTGAAAGTAAGTAAAAAGTAAACAAGGAAATCATTTATGCTTTGGTCTTCAGAAGTTAAAAACAAAAACAACAACAAAAACCCTCCTTCCTGCTGCCCCTGATGCAAAGGGACAGGATTGGAAGTTTGCTTAAGATGAAATGTAGTTGGACTCTTTGGGCTTAGTAAATGCCCCCCCAAAGCATGTGGTGGGCCCTGTGCTGTGGGTGTATGTGATCACTCTCTCCTGTGTGAGTGGCCTCCTGCAGCCCATTTGTTGCTTGTGGGACTCACTCCTGGAAATAGCTGGTAGGGATGGGCCCTGGACTGTGGAGGCAGGGAAACACAGCAGCTGCCTTTTGGAAAGGAGAACAGCAGAGTCAGTTAGGAATTAGATCAGTCAGGTTGACTTAAATAGCTGAAAAGATGATAGAGCTAATACATAGGTAAACACCTACAGATAATGAGGAGGTAAATAAAAAACAAGTTGTGCTGAGGCAGTCTAATTTCCAGGTTAATTTGATGTTTGTTTAGAGGCAAGTGGTACATATAATATACCCCACTTAAATTAGCATGATTCCTTCCAAATTGTTGTTGTTAATAAACAAACTGTGGACTTTGTGGTGAAATTGCCATATAATAGATATGTGACTTTATGAAGACCGCTGCATATATACTCAACATTTCATTAACAGTAGTTAATGTGAAAATTGTGCTTTCAGTGCTTTCTGGAGTCAGTTTGTCCTGATAGAATCTAATCAGGAAGCAACAGGCAAGGAGCAGAGTTTCTTTGGCCAAGTGTTTTTTAACTTCATCTCAGTAGTTTGTTGTTTGTTTGGGTTTTTTTATATGTTTTGTTTAAAATTCCTTGTCTGACACAGACTTGCAGAGTTTGCATTCCCCAACCTCTCTCTTGAAGACAGCAGATTTTGTTCCACATATAGGCAAGGGTTGCAAGCTTTACTAGTTTTCCTGTGAATATCATATGTAATAAGTCTGCTTATATGTCGTGAGGCTTACTATGCATCCCAGTGTATGTACTGCCCAGTGTATCCACCTCTGCTCTTGGACTGCTTCCCAGGCAGGTCTCGGGAGGGCTAGCAGGAGAGATGTAGGAAGAGCTACTTCTTTTCCTAGGGCCTTGTGTAAGGAGTCTTTAGATTGTATAAGTATTTCTAGGATTGGGACAGGATCTGGGCGTAGTTTTCTAAGTTCTGTTTGTTTTTTGCCCATGGGGAAGGCCCATTATGTGGCCGGGAGGGTGCCATCTGCTGAAGTGACTTGTCTAGATTCCCACCTGATCCCAGGTTGCCTCAAAAGAGAAAAAGCAACCCTTGGCATGTGCAAATTGCTTTTTAAATATAACAAGTAGTCTTGGGAGAGGAGTTGAGCACCTTTGCACTTGAACTATAGGTGCTCTGGGTTACTTTTTTTTTTGTGGGTTTTTTGGTTTTTTTTTTTTTTTTTTTCACAAATGCTTCAATTAAAATTCTGTAAGTATTTTGTAGAACTTAGTGATGAGCACCTATAAATTAGTTTTGGATCAGAGAAGCTTATTTTAAACAGATTATCTGATGCTTAACTCCTCCGGTGAGAGGCTGACGTCTTTGCCTGAATGCTTTCTCTGAGGGGAGGCCTCCAGGAGTGACACCTAGTGACCCCAGTTTGACCAAGACTTTACCCTGTGTGGTTCATTTGTTACTCCTGTGGCGTGTGTGTTCTGGCTCACGAGAAAACTAATCTTCTTCTCGTCAAAGTCAGCTCTGTGAGACAAGGTTTCCACAATACACAGCTGCCAGAGTTTGAGAGAGTTAAGCATCCGAGCACGTGACTGATCCTGTAGCTTTGAATATTTTCTTTGTCTCTGTTGAGTTTGGTCACAGTGATGACAACTGTTTGAGGCTAAATATTTTGTTCCTTGCCTGCCTCATCATAAATAAAGTGAACTGGCTACCTTTTGGCACCACTGGCACACGCACACAGGTAAGTCATGGTAGTAGTTAATACATGTGAGGCATAAGCAGACTTACTCTTCTAGAGATTTTGGAAAAGAGTGAAACTGGTATGTACTTTCTTCTGAATCCAAACTGAAGAATAATTATCATACTTAAATCATTATGAACATCCTTAATTGAAATCTGAACTTCGGTGTGGGAATGGAACTGGGGCTGAATGTCTATTTGCATACTATTCACATACCAATATGTAGGCTAATGTATTCCCTTTAGTGAATTCTTTCCTGCAGTGTTCCTTCAAAGAATAGAGCAAATGCTATGGCTGGTGTGGCAGTCAAAAGAGTGCTTGAATCTGTTGTTAATCAGATTACAACAGATTCAGGTGGTTGCTTTGGTCCTTCAGCTCTAATAGCTTGTCCAAATGGTGTGCCATGATGTAGGAGTGCAGGGAAGCCTGCCTGGAAAGCTGAACAGTGTGTTAGCTTGCTTGCTGGATTGAATGTGAGGAAAGCATGTGAGCTCTGAAATGGCATGGGATAGAAATCAATGGTCAATGCAGTGTTTAAAAACTGAACTCATTTATGACAATAAATATTATAGGTTGAGAAGATTCAGCCTAAGTGTATTGCAGTGCACTTTCAGCACGCTTCAAAGGTGCAAATCATGCTTTAGGCTGGAATTGGGTGGAGAAACCGAAGCTGAGTTACACCAGAAAGTTTACTTAAACTTTAAATCCTCTGTTTTTAGCTGTATTTTTTTTTTTTCTTTTTCTTTTTAGGACTAGCTACTTAACAAAATTAATTGTTTTGTTCTTTTAAACTTCAAAGACCATTCAATTTCCTCATTAACATTGAGTGAATCTCTTAATATACTGAGCATCTGTGGCAAGTGAAAGCATGCCCTTTAAACAGGCACACCAGTGAAAAATTCAGGTGGTCATGAAAGCAGCCTTAGAGAGAGATCTGTGCCAACTTGACCAGAAGCTCATGTTTGGCCTGTCTAAAAATTAAGGCTGATTACCAAACATTAGTGTGGGCTGGACCCTTACATTTGACCAGCTGCTGGCTAGCTGCCTTGAAGCAGATGTAGTTTGTGGTTGCTTTCTGTGGCACAACATGGTAAGGAGGAAAATGCAACCTAATTTCAGCATGTTTTTCTCATGAGTAGCCAGTAGAAAGAGTGCGAGTCAGCAAGAATAAGAATCTCCAGTTAGCCTGTTTTCTTTTTTTTTTTTTTTTTTTTCTTTATAGTATCACTGGGTTTTACAAATCCCTGTCTTTTAGCAAACAAACAAACCAACTCACGTGCTTTTAGTGGTAGGGCTATTTTTGAAGAGTGGGCAAGATAACTGCCTAGAGAACAGAGCTCAAAAGATCTTAATTCCTACTTGGGAATACCCAGGGCCAAATCAAATATGAAAGTATTATAAAACCAGGGAGAAGAGGGCTGTGCAAGCATGGCTTGTTTACCTTTAATATGTAGTCAGTGTAGCTGGAATGGGCTGCAAACTGGGAATAAAATCTAGATATTTCTTTAGGTCTGTTTTATAAGCTTGAGCAAGTTGTTGGTTTAGCCTTTTCTCAGTCTGCTCAGATGGTTTGATCTTTTTTGCCTTTTTTTTTTTTTTTTTTTTTTTTTTTTTTTTTTTTTTAAGCTTTCATCATCCCTCTTTATTTCATTTTTAATTTGTTGATTCAGGTGCTGAAAGTGTACCAAGAGTTCAAGAAGAGATGATAGAGATGATTGATCTCTCTTTGATTTCTTCTTTCATTTTCTCCTTCCCCTCTATCCCCTCCCCACATATAGATATTTTCAAAGAGCATGTGAGTCCATCCTCTCAGACATGGTCGGTCAGAGAGGAGTGCTGTTAGGCTGCTTTGTTCTCTACAGTGTAGCTAAGAGATGGTATTCTGTGTCTGCCCTTCATTCTTCACAACTGTATCAACAAAGCAGATTACCACCTAATTCTTTTGTGGAAATTTGCTAGACTTTTACCTTCACAAATGCAGTGTGGAATATGTGGAACTTCAGTAATTGCATTTCTGAAGAACTGCTTAGAAAGCTTTCTCTCTTCCTCAAACAGAGTCCTAGGTGTCTAACAGCATAAGTACCTGAGAACTAGTATACAGTAGTTTTATAAGTGTCCATCACTTTAAGAAACCATTCCTTCAGATAAATTAAGGGAAAAACGAGGTATATAAATCTTTATTATGTTTTTCCGTTAATATATTTTGGACTAGCTAAAATATGTAATGAAATGTTGCCGGTTTTTGAAAAGAGATGGAGACCTTGACTTCACTGTGCTGTATTCTTACAAGTAACTACATACAGTCAGGTAATCTACGATACAGCTTGCTGAAGCATTTTCAACAAAAGTTTGGTGAGAAAAGGCAATTCAAGAAATAGGCTTTTGACTCTTGTTCAGTTGTAATGTACTCAACGTTACCAGGTTGTGTGATTTTTTTTTTTTTTTTTTTTTTATTTTTTGTCTTCCTCCATTTCAGTCTCCCCAAAACAAGAGATCAACCATATATCGTGTAGAACAGTCATTACTATGTCTGTAAAGAGTGCTTTGTTTCCTCAGTGGATGAGTCTTCATGTAAATAAATAAAACGAATGTGTATTTGTGTTCAGATGTGGTTCAAACTCCGTATGGATATGAAATTTGTGTAGAAATCCTTAGTTATTAAATGCTTAATCTTTTAAGGGAAGGACATCCAGTATTCAGAGAAAGTAGAACCTAAGACTTTCGAAAATTATTTGGTGGCAAATTAGCTGTTTTTAATTTAAATACAGAAATTTCACTTAGAGAAATGTAGAAACTTTTTATATACAAAGGCAAGAAAGAAAAACTAATTCGTAACAGTTGACTAGTAAATGGTAGCAGTCTGCAAAAGTGCTTACAATGGCCTTGCCGTGGGTTTAGTGGCAAAGCGAGAAAGTGGTCTGAGTAGTCCCGTGATTGGGAGCGCTTTTGCCTTGAGCAGTGTAAGTTCTGCTTTGTCCTTTGTGCTGGAGCGGTGAGGACCTGGAGCAGCTTCCCTTTCTTGGAGCTTGAAGGCTGCGGCTGCCTTTTGCTGAAGGGCTCTTCAGAGGTGAACCCCCGTAGCTTCTTGTTTTTTCCCCTAGTCTGGAACACTTTTTCTTCTCAAAGCCTGCTTCTGGAAGAAAATAATATGCATTATTTAAGCAAATAGTTTCACCAATATCTCTGGGACTACTCAGATCAGTAAAATTACAAATATATATATATGGGTGAAGCTTTCTCTTTATACCAATGATCTTCAGACTGCATCTGCTCACCAGAACTTTCCCCTGTGTGTTTTGTTTCCCAGGCTTCAGTGATTCAGTAATCTACAGGCAAACATACATGCCTCTTCAACATTAGAAAATTACTGTTAATTTCCTATAATTCCACAGGATACTATAAAGCTATATTAGTGGTGTATAGCTTCAAGTATAAAACCAGCAGGCCTTTATTAGTAATTCATACCAAAAGGTATATTCATAGTATATTACACAGCCATGCTAGCAATATGCCTCTGTGCCATTACAGTCTGCTTTACCTTGAAATCTGCTGCTGCTGTTGCTCTTTAGAGGACCGTAATTAAGCAGCTCCCTCACACAGCACATCCTGGTTTTGGAAATAAAGCTAAATACAGTCCTTGGTACCTAATGCGGTATAATCTGCACCAGGACATAGATTTACTATATTCCTTCTTACCTGGGTATAAATTCAGGTATAAGCATATGATTATTTTATATATTTATATTACTGGGTTGCTGCTTGTCAGGAGCTGCCAAGTAAAGAAGGGTGAAAATTTTGCAAGTTTGATTTTTATTTTGGCTTGGAGAGTGTAATTTTAGATACTCTTGAACTGAAACTTAGAGAATTAAACTGGATTTAGCTTATGGTGGTAAGATAAGTCTGATTTTATTTTCTGTGTATGCTGACCTAGCTGAGTGATAACAAAATTAAGAAAGAATGCCATATATTCAAATAAAAATGTAACTAATAAAGCAAAAGTGAAACCGTCCATGAGGAGGGGAAAAAATATCACCTTCTAGCTTGAGCCCGCAAAAGTGGTTAAAACATGTCAGAAATTGTTTCTGGAGATTTATTTATATTGCTCTGCTTGTGTCTGATTACTGTTAAGAAAATACCTAAATTCTGTACTTGAATTTTACTTTTGTGCTTAATAGGTCGTATTTCATAATATCAAGTACAGTCATGCAGGAATTGTCATGAGGAGCAGGAGCCAAGAGCAGCCATTGGGGCACAGCATATTTTCTGTTCCTGAAGCCAAAGAATTTCTAACTCTTGCTAATTCCATGAATAGTCATTCTTCTCCTTCCTGCTACGTGTTTGGCAGACAGGTAACTGACTCTGTCCTAGGAGCTGAAGAAACTCCGTGGATGCTTCCAGATAAGTGACCTGGAGCCAATATTCTGTGAGCTTGGCAGGAAACAAAAGATACTCTGACGTTAGGGTGAAGTGAGACTTGGTCTTCACACAGAGCATCTTTTCCTTTTCTTTTTTTTTGGGCTGGGTGTGCAGCAGGACCCCAAAAGGCTCGGTATCCAAAAGACAGCCATACACAGAGCAAGAGAAGTATTTCAGTAGGGACAGTTTAGAGCCGCTGACATGAGAGAGGTGGAAAAAAAAAGTGCCCTTGCTTATAGGCAAACGGGCAGGCAGGCTTTCCTGCTGGTCCTGCTTCCCAGCCTGAGTACTCTCCTTGCTTTCCTTGCCGGGACAGCTGCCGTGCCTGCTCTCCTGCAGTGCCAGCCCTTGAGCTGACCTTTGCTTTTCCTCATGCGCTGCTTTTGCTGGCCCCTCGTTCCTCTCACTTGCGGAGAAAGTATTCAGAGGGGACTCTTACCTTGTGCTGCCCAGGTGTGCCCATCCCAAACCTGCCACGTGCAGTGGGTTGCAAGCGAGCATGTGATTATAGCCCCCATCACGCGTGTGTTAGTGTTGGTGTGGAGCTCAGTGCTTCCCTGAAGGGCGCAGCAGAAGCGGCGCTTCCGGGTCCTGCTTCCCTTGTCTAATTTGGGTGGGATGTGGAAATGCAGATAAGTGAAATGGGTGCAAATGTTTGCAGAAAGAGTGGTAATAGCATTGCTGATACCACTGGAATGTAATGATCCACTGATTGATGATACTTAGACGGGCAAGAGAGGAAAACCCTAATCCTTCCTTCCTATCCCCCCCAGCTTGTGCTGCAGTTTGATTGGGAGGAAACCCATCAGTGCGTGTTACCTATGCAAAGAAGGTGAAAACTGCTGTTCAACTGATTGTAATGGCGCTATCTTAAAAAGTGCGACCTTGATTGTGCAGCTGGCATTGTACTCTGAGGCTTTCAAATTGCAAATCTTAGTGATTAGATTCTAGCAGCGCTTCTAACAGCTCCTGGTTTGCCCGAAGGTAATTTGTAGCTCTTGTGTTATAGTTTTGCTCATAAATTTTGCAGGCTGTCGCATTGGTTGCCAGAACAAGACATTTGCTATCTTCCTAGACTAAAGCAGAATGCTGATGGTTCGTTAGAAGTAAAACATGGATTTTTTTTTTTTTTTGACTTCTCTGGACTCTAGAGAAAAAAAAAAAGATCTCTGGGGGAGGGTGTTCTTGGTCTTATGAAAGTTGTAAAATACAGAAGTGTGTTAAGTGGAGCCTGTTTTTCCAGTGGCAATATGGGTAAGAATCTTCAGTATCTGTTACATTTAAATGCTTGCAAGTAACACACACATCTTCAGGAAATACTTTAGCTCAAGAATACAATTACTAAGAAACTGTAGTAGAAGAAACAAAATACATGTCAGTGTTTTGGTCCCTGTGGGCTGGCTCCGGGGAATTATTGCTCTTCCAAGTTGGTCCACATGGCCAAGCATTAGCAATTTGTGGGATCCCTTTTACACACTTTGAGGGCTGTTTTGCAATTTTTTCAAAACACTAACAAAACAAAATATGTTCTTAAAATGAAATCTAGCTTTAACAGCACTGAAAAGCTACAGCTATGAATGTGCAGGTAGATGGTGACCTCCCTGTGTAGTAAGTCCTGGGAGGAATGATGGCCCATGCTGCTCTTTCCTTAAGCTGCTGAAATGTGTCTTTTATCCTTGATAGGTTTGGAGAGCTTGTGATGTGAAACATTGGGCAGCTGTGGCCATCCTGATTTGACCCTCTCTTTTCATTCGCTGCCGTTTCAAATGCTTGCCCGGTTGTCTTAAGCTCACTCTTTTCCTACACACCTAATTTTACAGTGTTAAAAGTTATCATTTGAGTCTCATTTTCAAGTAATGTCACTTTTTTTTTCTTTTTTTTTTTTTTTTCTTTTTATATGGGATGAGAGCTGGTATGTCATGGTTACTGTCGTAATGCTGCAGTGCATGGATAAAAATGGATGCGTTATTGCTATTTAATGTAGCTCGTGTGTACAGTAGTGCTACACTGAGTGCTGTGATCATTATTTTGCATTTTTGAGACAGTTCAGTGCCCTTCTAGAAGGCAGAACTGCAGCAGGGAATTCTCTATTTTTGACCAGTTAAGAAGCCAAAGGCTCTTTGGTAATAAAAATGGCAATAGTGCCAGTTCTATGAATGGAGAGAAAAAGGAGAGTTGAAATGTAATAGCAATACATCTGAAAATTCTGCATCCCAGGGAATTCTGACAAAGATGATTAATTCCTGTAACTTCTGTAAATTGCTTCGCAAATTTGGTATCAGGTGGCTGCTGGGAATCTTGGAATTGCTCAAGTTTTGTCTTGCTGGTGTTGCTGCCCCCTTTGTTAACAGAACTGTTGATTACAAAGCCAGTGCTGCTGTTTCCTTAGAAAGAATACTGAAAAAGACTTTTTTTAAATTACTTTTTTTTTTTTAATGTGAGAGTCCTGGGCAATGTAAAATAGCACAGATGAAGGATATGGGAGGCAATGGAGAGGACTGGAGAGGACACGAAAAGCAATATATAGGGAAGAAAGTTAATAGAAGGATTGAAAGTAATTTGAGACCCCTTAACAGATATGTTCATTCTCCTCAGAAACATATCTCTAGCTTGACATGCATGTGCGATGTAGGTTGGGATGAAGTCTGGATAAATAAAGAGGTGAGATTGATGCAGGAACAAATCGTGAAGTGTGAAATGAGGAAGAGTATCTTTGACAGATGAATGAGTGCAAAATCTGGGGAGGTAAAGACATTCCACCTCTTGGGAATAAGGGGGATGTGAAACCTGGCAGAATGTTTCTGTTTGCACAAGTGGTTTTTTTTTTTTTTTTTTTTAAGAAGTTTGAAATTCTAGACTTTGGAGTTGCTGCAATGAATTTCTCTTGCCTTACCTTTAACAGGTCGTGATAATGCATGCGAGAAGACTTCCTACATGTTTCTCCGGAAGGAACTTCCTGTGCGACTAGCGAACACCATGAGAGAAGTCAATTTATTGCCTGATAACTTGCTTAACAGGCCTTCAGTTGGGCTAGTACAGAGTTGGTAAGTAGAAAAGTGGATTAAAAATCAGAGTAGAACTGACACTGTGTATGTTGTTTTACTTGTTTTACTTGTTTTTTTGCCCCAAGTTGCTTATAATGTGTTTCTCGTTCAAATAAAATCTAATTCCTTTCTGTCTTAAGTAATTTCTCCAACACAGGTTTCAGAGGTAGTTCATCAGGTTGTGTTTTGGATGGAGTTGTATTCCAGATGGTCAAAATAATTTAGTAACTTCTGTAGTGTTGCCTTTTTTTAGTGTCTTTCCTATCCTAGCGTTTTCTGGCAATAGCTGCTCTTTCTCCTTACTCTTTCTCTGTTAAAAACACTAACAGCATCTTTAAGCCTTGTGTCATCTTCTCACTGCTTAAACTTTACAAGTGTAACCTGGTATTCAGTGGAAGTTGTGGAACAGGACCAAAATTCTTTTTATCTTTATTCTATCTTTTCTCTTTTTCTAATTAACATTATCCATCTTCATTCTTCATAGAATGAATAGAAGAATGAATCCATCTTCATACTTCATGCTAGTATTTAAATAGCATGTGTCGGCATGCATGTTGAATAGCGATTAGTTCCTAGCCTGCTGGCAAGCTCAGTGAGGATTTGCAAACCATTGTGTTGTGTGTATTAACCTCTCAATTTTTATTTCTTTCTTAGAAGGTGTTCATAGTCTTTCTACATGTGAATATTTGATCCAGATTTTATGTTAAAATATCTTCGTGGTATTCGGCAAACTTCTCTTGTGAACGCTTAGTTACTAGACATATTACAGTCTTCATTGTTCACAGAATCACAGAAGGGTTGAGGTTGGAAGAGGCTCTTAAGAGGTCATCTAGTCCAACCTGACTTCTCAAGCAGGGACACATTCCTTGCAGTGAGGAACTATGTGTTGACTTTTGGGTTTGGTCTTGCATTTGTCAAACTTTACACCTGAAAAGTATGAATTAGGGTACTGGGTATTGTATAGTTTGACTCAAATATGTTTGCATATGAGAGGTAGTGCTATCTGTCTTGATGACCACTTCAAACAGTGGCTGAGTGCTTCAAATAAATGTATCTGCAGTGGAGCCTCACAGTAGCAATCACTGTGTAGCGAAGTGGCAGCTTACAGGGGCTGAACCCTTGTGGGTGTCCCTTACTGGAAGCTTTATGCGACATAGAAAAGAGAGTGGATAATAGCCAAGCCTTTTATGCTGGTCTGATATGGGTGAGTCATGAAGTTGTCTTTAGTGAAATATAAATAGATAGAACAGATCCATGCATGAAGAAAAGAAAATAGTAATACTTCTGACCGAATAGGTGTTTTGTGCTGTGTTCTTGCATCCTACTAATATAGAATTAGGCAACATTGACCTTTGGAAAGGGAAGTAAATTGGTGGTTAGAATAGATGTCCCCTTTGAGCGGACGTGAGATGTATTTAATGGGTGCAAATATACCCCTGATTTACTCTTTTGTAGTGAGCGTATCGAAATATATAATGACTGTAATATCCTTTTCCAAATAGTCTCTTTTGATATGATAGTGTGATTTGAAGTTATTGTAAGATAGTTTTCTGTTAAGCAGGCCAGTATATCAGATGCTCATCAGCATCTCTAGAGTGATGAGAAGGCTCAAATGAACACCCAGTCCAAAACCAGAGTTTTAAAGTCAAAATGTAGTGCTTCTCCCGATTTTGCTTCTCGGTTAAACAACAGATTTTGTGGAAGTAAGCATCTTCACTGAGACTATGCAAGGAAAATATTCATGATCCTATGCCAGAAGTCCAAAAATAACTGTAGTATTTTGTTTTCCTGATTATAGATGTGGACTTTAAAGAGCTTACTTTAGTTTACTTTTTTAGTTTACTTTTTTACAAAAAGTTCCTTAGAAGTACCCATCTGAAAATAAAATTTACTAGGGCTCAGTAAAACTCATGAAGAACAGATAGTTTTTTTTTTTTTCATTTAAATTATAAGATCTGCTGCTGCACATTTACCAGTAATAAATCTTTCCTAAAACTTTTACCAATTAGCTTTTCTTTTTCTTAAAATGTTGTTTATTTTCAGTTCTCGATTCAGTTTCAATGATCTTGAGTGCCAGGCAGTTGTGGTGACAGCAACTTTTTAAGCACACTTGTAGCTGTTTTTTAATTTACTTTCTAGATGTATCTAGAGAGAGAGATTCCCAAATTTTATGCATGAGAACCTCAGTATGTATTTAATTGTTTAGCAGACTTGGCAATTGAGGATACATCTCCTTGAAGCACTGTTTGTTTCTTACTTCACAAAAACTTTTTCAGATCAAATCTCATAGTCCCAAACCTTCATTTTTACTGTATATCATAGATTGAGGAAGCTTGACAGCTTATTTATATGCACACCTAAACCTTGATATACATTTGTCACAACTGAGCAAATACATCTTATAGCATGTTACATATCTTGCTAATTTTCAGTAATTTGTCTAGTCACCAGCATAATCATTGTTTAGCACTGCCACAGTATGCTAGGACTATTTTCTGTGCTGCTGATGAGACACCAGATTAGCTGGAGCCCTAAGATGCATTTTCTTGGTAAAATCTTTAATGTCAGCACATGAAAGATAAACCAGGCTCCCAATCCATGAAGTCAGCTTTTAAGCCAGAGGCAGGCTCTGTACGAGGCTTCCTCCCACATGGTGCAAGACAGTATGAGCAGAGGTAGCAGCCGCCCTGCCTCCATGCTGCTGCGCTACCCTCTGCTGAGCAAAACGACTATGCCCACCCAGGGAGCTGCATATTTGAGTCCTGCCTTGCAGTCAGCGCAGAGCCAAGGCCTTAACTCGGTCTTGGTTAAAGTTCATAACTTAACCCGGCTCTGTTTTGTGTGAAGTAGCCAGGAAGGGAAGAAAGTGGATCCGGGTTAATCGCGTGAGTTTTGCACACTCCAACTGTAAGCTGCGGTGATGCAGTCACTCGATTAGCAATCAGGATGTTAGGAATCAGCAACTCATTTTTATATTTTTGAAATCGATAGGCATGTCACGTGTTCAAAAGGGGCAGCACTTCTTAGGGCAGTATTGAGAGGACTCTTAAGTCTGATGTGCGCTGCAGGTGGGATTCTGCATGTTAGGCAATGGTGTCACCTGTGTGATGTGGAGAATCTACTGCAATAAACCTAGAGATAAGTAAGGTCAGAGTTTAAAATGCAAAAGAGGTAGTGAGAGTTGCACAAAATAAAAATAAGTCACATCAAGATTGTGTTACCATATGTTAGAGATAGGTTTCATTTTGTATCAGTGCTGGTTAGTTTCTAAAGGGAAATCTTAGTGAATTACCTTTGCTTTTTCATTTTGTGATCTTGTGTGAGTAAGGAAAAAGTAGCAAAAAGAAAAAAAATCCACTTAGAAGGCTAATTAATAAGAAGTTAAGCTCCATTGTAGTAATTAACAAAAGAACAAATGGTTGAAACCAAAACAGCTTCCCAAAGCAATTGTGGTGTATTGCATTAAGAAAAAAAAACAACATCAAAAGGCATTCAGACATCTGGAGGGTGTAGACATTGATTTCTGCTGTTCGCGGCTCCTTGCAAATAGCAAAATGTAACTGATACACTCATTTCTTCTATTTCTACTGCATTCTGTGGGTTTGTGTCTGGTACAACTGCATACATTTAATAGTAGTGCAGCAAATCACTGGCTGTTTTAGTAGTTTTCTCCTATATTCTAGTGACTGATAAATTATGCGTAAAGTATTTTAAACACTGTCATGTGCTGCTTCTCAGTGCTTAGTGAATCTTGTAGTTACCACCTTCAGTTACTCACGTCTCTCTCTGAATTGGATGAAAGTAGATTGATACTACACACACACATGTTGACTGTTACAGGAGAGAATTAAACTGCTGATTAGTGTCGTTTTCATTAGGCAGATTCTGCTGCTTGTTAGGAGTGAAGTAAAGGAGGTAGTGAAAACGTGCTGCTGAGTCATGAATTCAATAGAGGCTGTTAAAGTGGAATGGCTCCATCTTCCCCATCGTGTCTGCTACCTCTCTGTAGTTAAATCATGTGCATTTCTGAAGTCCCACCATGCTTCTTTCTGTTAAATCTCTGTGCAGTTTTGCTTTGTTATCTTTCAATTAGCTGAATGTTGCACTTTGCAGGAACAGGGCTGTGTGGTGTATAGTGGGCTTTGCCTTCACAAAGTCACTGCCTATTCCCTGAAGTGATCCTGAGAAAATTTCTTGAGTTCATGAGGTGCTGATATAATGGCTCTAAACAGTTGCTAGTCTTCTAAAGAGCTTTGCAAGAGCTTAGTTTTAAAATACGAGGTGCTAGAAACATCAGCTACCTCCCAAACTTGTGGATGAAAAAACATATGAACGTTTCGGCAGACCTTAGCAACAGTCGCAGCAGGACCAAGACAGGACAGAAGCTCATGTTACCGTGCTGGCCCTGTTGAAAATTTTAATCTCCCTAGAAAAATTTTGGATTTTTCTCCAGCCTAGGGAAAGCTCATCTCTGTTGGAATCATTCTGGACTGTTCCAGAAACTTAACACAATTTCTGCAGACAACTTTTCCTAGTACTGTTTGGTCTAATAAATTTCTTGGTTCCACTGCACTTTTTGCCTTCTGCGTACAGGCTCCTACAGCTCTCTGCTCGTTTATATGTAAGTGTTTTTTCAAAGAGGACCTGTGCTCTGGCAAGAGAATTGGGGTGATGTCTTTCAAGGTACATCTGTACTGCTAAAAACGTGCCTGCCTCAAGGACTGGTGCTTGGCTTGTGTATCAAGGGGTGGCACTAGAAATGTCTCGCTCCAGGGCAGGCTCGCCAGGTTCTTGTAAAGTGGTGATTTGTCCTAGGTCTCCTTTGGGTCCTGCTTTGTAGCCCTGTGGCTCTGAGCCTCAGTCACTATTTTCCATGACTCATGCCTCAGTCACTATTTTCCACAAGACTGAAGCTAGTGTGATATGATATGCCCTGGGCGCTGGGCTGTGTGAGGTGATACAGGGCAGCTAGTACAGAGTTCCTTGGGATCCTGTTGTAGGGTCTTCTTGATACTGCCTTGTCCGTGCTACCTGTTGGGGGCTTTCTCTGGAGTATGCTTCAGAACCCTACCTGGGCATCTTTGGAACGAAAGCTAGAGCACTGCCTGAAGAATGTAGGGGCAAACTATCCTTTTTATCAAGTTGGATGACTAGGAAGTCAAGATTCAGGGATGAGCTAAGTTACCTGAAACTGCAGACCTAGCTGAAGAGGAGGAATGACATCTGATAACAACACACTGATTTGAACAACGATATGAGAGAAGTGTGTGAACCACAGTCTTACGTATTGGTTTTTTTAAGTCAAAACAATATATTGTAGTTGCTTTCTTTCCCTTTGTTGCAGTGTCCTGTCTCATTTTTGCCTTTGCAGGCAACTGTGTAGTGTTGAATAAAGTTGTAATCTTAATGTTAAAGTAATTTAAGTATCTTAATTTTAACTCTTTTTGTATCATCTTTTTTTTTTTTTTTATATAAGGTACATGCAGAGCTTCCTTGAGCTTTTAGAGTATGAAAATAAAAGTCCTGAGGATCCTCATGTTTTGGATGAGTGAGTAATTTGTTTTCCTATGACAGTTTATTTTCAAATATTTACCTGTTTCAAAAACTTTTTTTTTTAAGTGGTGATTTTACTCGCAAAGTAGAATTAAAGACCAAAATTGTAAACCAGAGTTGAGTATGGAAAATGAAAGTATATTTAAACAATATATACCGTATGTATACAGTCTATTAAAGTAAGAAATGTCATGAATTTTTTTCTGATGCCATATTAAAAAGACAATGTACATGCAAGAATATATTCATGAATTCATATATTGAAACTTATTTTTAAATATCATTTTAGTATTTATTAAGCTTGATACCCTGCTTAATGTATATTAGGATATTACTACTGCCAAAGTTTAAATTGAGAGCACTGAATGTATTAGTATTTATCATCTAAAAACCATGTCAGTAACTTACAAAATTGCATTAAAATGTTCCTTTGAAATTAGTACAGATAAAACGGGCTCAGAAGAATGTTTAAGTGAAGACAGATGCATCATTGTGTGTGTACATGTGTGTACATACGCATGCACACACATGTATCTACAGGTATTACAAAGTAATTATATGAAAATGATCTATATTTTCTCCTGTACATCACTCAACTTTATTTCAGATGATCTTGCAGATATTTTGCTCTTTTGCTTAGTTCTCATTGGATAACTTGTCTTTTAAACTTGAATTCTCTTTTAGGCTCTGGAAACTGTCTGCCAGAACATGGGGTGCTTGATAGTAAAGTTTATAAAATGTGTGCAGTCCGAGACAGTAAATGCTTTGTGCAAGATATGACCTGTGTTGTGCAAAAATGATATTTTAACTTTTCCAGTTAGCATAATATAACTGAAAAATGGTGCAAGCCTAAGATTTATTATCTATTACATTAGGTTTTGTATGGGTTTTGTTAGATTATGCATTTGAGACTATATGTTCTTTTGGCTGTGGAGATATTTTCTGAGTTCTTTTCACTTTATGTTTTTTTAAGGGCAAAGTGCGTGCAGGAGAAAATCAAGTGCAGAAAAAAAAGATTAGCTGAGTGGCAGAGTTGTGGGAAGAGACGCAAGGATTTAGGCTGAGTGAGTCAACTGTAGTGCTGTTGAACAAATAGAAAGTAACTGTGTTCTCCGTGTAAGTCCTGAGCAGGTGCTAAGTTCTGGATGTTACCTGTTGAAGAATTTAAAGGCAAATGGACAGTATCAAAGGAAAAAGTTTAGGAATTAAAGATGTGGAAAGCTCCACTTTGGAAATGTTGAAGGGATTTGCTTAGACTAGTGAAAAAGAGATTGAAGAGACTCTGGAAGGCTGTGAGTAGAAAATATGCTGAAATAAAGCAAGATCGGTTGTTGTACGTGAGGAGAAGAAAGAATTATAGAATAGTCGATCTTTTGTGAACAGGGCAAAATGTCTGAATTCTAAGATTAGTGGAACAAATTGAAACATTGTCAAAAGACTGTAGAGCATCCTGTATTAAAAGCTTATAAGAACAGATTAGACATTTTTGGTAATGGTTAAGTGACAAGCTTATTTGATAATGGATGCATTAGATGATCTCTTTCACCACTTCTAGCTATTACTTTCCATGATTCTGTGTTCACGGCTTATTAGCTGATGGGTGAGAATTTCTGCTTTTGACTAGTTTACTGTAAGATTTCCTACTATTTGGCTTAAAAGAACATTTTGAGTGGGATTAAGATACCAAATGTTAGATATTTGCCCTTTAAGATGTGATATGCTGCTTTAGATATCTAAGTGAGCCTGGCAAATGTAGCATAGATCTTAAGAAGCCTATAGTGCTCTGAATGTGCAGCTCAAGGCATGGTTGTTGTGAAGCTTCTTGTGTCATTTCTGTATTTAGATAACTTAATTTCAGTTTGCTGTGGACTTGAGAAGTTTAAGAAAGATTAAAATACTCAAATATTTTTAAAATGCTTGGTACTTTGGAAAGTTTCTGTGAGGACCTGTTTTTGGAGTCTGCTCAAAATTGCCAGGCATGTTATCTAACTTTATCACAACAGACATTCCTGATGCTCTTTTGTTGTAACATAAAATTTTGCTCGAGATCTTCTTAATTAGGGTATACCAAATAGTTATTCATTCGCGATAACTGTCAAAATGTTTAAAATCTGGTAATGATAGTATTATATGTGTTCAGAATAGAGATGTCAGGAACTTGTTGTTATTTACTGAGATAAAGTCCTGCTAGGGATTCAGACAGTGAAAAGAGACGAAACACAAATTATCTGATTAAAGATAAAACTTTTTCTATTTACAGTACTGAATAACTACCTAAGATAAGAAAGTCGGATGAAATTTTCTGTTCTTTGCGTGTCAACTCTTTCTAACATTCTGAAGTCTATTGCAGTTAATTAAATCTTAACCTGTAACGAGCAATTATTTCAATATCGTGGCCAACTCAGTCTTTTTAAAATTTCTCTTAACAACATCCATATTTCAGTTGCACTAGCCCAGCAGAATAAAGCTAAAAAATTACTCAACTGCTGTGCCAGTGTGCTGTAGTGAAGGGGTCCAGCTCTGTCCTACTTTAATATCTTTGTGCTCAGAGGAGAAGTGTGAGCTCTGGTGACTCTGCTAGTTAATGAGCTGCTTATACCTGGGAAAAATAATGAATTCTGAGAGTTCAGTTGTGTTTACAGAACACTTTTCTGTTCTCTGTAATTCCATGCATCATTAAATTCAGAGTTTGACTCATTATCTGCAACTTTGTGGGTAGTAGTTTTAATGATACAGGAATAGCAACGGTACTTTTCCTTACCAGAGCAGTGTGTTTAGAGAAGGGCACGTGAAAGTTCATTCTCTGAAGTGTGCCCGGTCCTTTGAATCAGTGCCTGCCTTATCCTAACGGTGTGATATATACATCTCCTAGGCATGTGATGATGTATACAGAGGGGTTGGAGCCTGATCCCTCTCCTGATTCCTCTCAGCTGGAGTCTGGCTCCCACACTGAGCTGTAGCTGCTGACTTAGGATTACAGAAGAGCTGCTAGATCCAGACGTGCCTCCCTGGGGCTCTAGACGTCAGGTCGCCCATTCCTGTTAGTGCCCTGTGAGGTACCAGTTGGCTTGTGCCATCTCCTTTTTGCTTTTAACTTTGTATTTGAAAACCCAAGTCTGCCCTGGATGAAAATTCTTCAGCTCCAAGAGATTTTGGTTAGAGTGGAATGTTGGAGTCCACTTCTGACTCTAAAAAATCATTAAGATTTCTAAAGGTGTAAGGGTTTTTTTTTTGTTTCATTTTTTGCTTTTGTTTTGTAATGGAATGAGCACCCTGCTGGTCTTAACTGTCAGCTGAGGTGGACCTTAACATCTTCTACAGGTAGTCAAGTTAACAATATCTAAAGTGAGAAAGGAACCAAAACCACCTTGTGAGAGGTTTGATATCCACAGATGCCCCAGTGCTGTCATTGCTCTGGACTACCAAGAAGCAAGGGAAATAATTTCTCTGGTGTCACCAGTATCGCTGTATTTGAGATAGATGTCCAGTCGGGTGCTCAGGCCTCAGCTGTGACTTCCTAGTAGCTGGAGCATTTTGTTGCTTTGCCCTCCTCTGCTCACATTGCTTGGTTGTTTTTTAGAGATGCTCTTTACACCCTCCTTGTTGTGTATGGAAAACTGTCCTCTGACTGTTTGTGCCACATCACATGTCTGCTTGCCCAGGATGCTCTTTCAGCTATGCTGAGAATCCAGGGTGTTTTTCCCAAGGAGATGTGTCAAAGTCCTGAGATTAGGGGTGTTGTCCGTGAGCTGGCATTAACTATCTGCGGAGCCACACCATGAAGTCAGTTTGGGCTTGACTGGACTGAAGGATATCCGTATTAGTCCCTGATCAGTGCCCGACACGGCTTACACACAAGCAACAGTGCAGACACATGAAGGAGATGAGCAGGTATCAGCAGAGACGAAACTAATGCTCGCGTTGAGAAACTGCTTGTCAGACTGGCCCAGTTTGTCTGCTCTCACTGCATGAATTTGAGATTGTCTGTTCTAAAATCCATTGCCTTTGCATGTCCATTGGATAAAATCCTTAAAAGCAGCTCCCCATGGCAGCAGTTCTGAGGTTCTTCCCATGTCAGGGTTATTCTGCTGTTTCGTGACCCGCACGCGGACAGCTTCCTGCCCCGTTGTAAGGTCAGTGCGGCTGCCACTCGTATGGGCACATGGCAAACACTCAAAAACCTCTGGGCTTTTGTTGGCACGAAGCTCTGCTCCAGAGCTGTCGCGTGGAAGATGCTCGCAGTGCTCCCGGCGGGCCAGGCAGTTGCAGGAGTGTTCGGCGGAGTGTGCGAGCCACCCGTGTGACAGCAGCGATGGCATTTCCCCCGTATCCGTACGTGTGCTGATAAACACACGGAGAAGGAGTGTTCACCTGGAATTGACGGCTTTGCAGCATGTGTGCAGCATATATGCAAGTTTTGAAGCAGATTGCATTAGGAAGGTACTGTTTTGTGACTTTAAATTTAGGAGAAATACTACTGCTGAATACTTTGGTAATGCAAAGTAAATCTCATGTACAAAACCCCAAAACAAAAAGTCCCATTGCTTGTGTCTTGCACTTAGAATATATTTTTTGGTTGCCTACTTTCTTCTTTTCTCTATTTCTTCAGATAATACTGTCCATATATGGGCCTAGAAAAAATCCATCTGCCTTTATATTGAAAAAATGTTTTTGTCTCCTTCTCATATACTGTGGTAGATCAAAACAGAATAATACATAGTCATGTAGAAAGTTAAATAGTAACTCGTGTTGTGGCGTCCATTAATTGTCTTTGCAGAAGTCTATGGATTTATTTAATATCTGTGCTGATGTCTCAAGCATTCTCTTGTTGATATATAGGCCCCTGAAGCTCATTCAGCTGAAAGAGCTTCGTTTTAGTAACTTCTCATAGTAACCTCTCTTAGTAACTGCATTATTTATTCAATGTGGTTTTGTAAACATAACACACAAAATTTTAAAAAAATCAAAGTTAAGAATAAGTTGAACAAAATTTTCAGGAATACCCCACAGTTGCATTTTTCTCAACCAATCCTATGAGATCATTTAAAAAAAAAAATCTTTAATGTCTTCTTCCAAAGTACAGGTATACGTGAAAGCTTTAGGTGCCCTTTTTGGGTGTGGTGGAGGAGGAGAGGAATGGCAGGAGGAAGGAGCTGTGTTTAGATCAGACTCCTGCGTCACCACCTTTAATGTGTGTATTTGTTTCCATGTGTTTGGTCCTTCAAAAGCACCTAGTTCATGGAAACAGTTGAGGGAAATGTTGAATGAAAAGAGAGCTTGCTCTCTTGGAACATGTGAGCACAGTGAGGTGTGTTTTGAGGGAGGGGAGCACCCAGAAAGGAAGAGCAAAGCTGCGAGCAGGTGAGCGGGCAGTGCTGTTAGTTCCTGAGGTTTGGGAGTTACAGTTGTCGCTGTTGCTTCCTGGCTCTGTTTTCAGCTGATCTCCAGCTCTTGTCTGGAGAGAAGGCTTGAGCGCAGCCGGGTGCTCATTGTGCCTGGAGGGCTGTCCCTGTGGGTCTGTGGCCTGCCTGTGAGAGAAGCGTCTCGGTGGCCCAGCCGGCACACGGGGCCCGTGGAGGTCTCCTGGGCTGAACGTACCCATAGCCTGTCGTCACCTCTGTACTGTGCAATAAAAGGTTTGCTTTGAAGAATTTGTTTTTAAGCCAGTGTGGTCATCAGTATGAAGTGTCTGATAAAGCAGCAGCAGGAAATCCAATGTTACATATACCCTTGTGCTCCTCTGCAACCAAAACTGTGCTGCCATTCGCAGCTGTGAAGCAAAGAAATGAAAACCTTTGAAATGTAGAAGAAATGAAAAGAAATATTGAAACTTTTTTTCAAGTTTCAGGTCTATGTGGCTACAGATCATACAGAATCAAGACTTATTAAACACAAAGAGAGTCTACAAACATATTAAGCACTAAAATGGTTTAAGATGTCCTTTCAGCAAGATTGATAAGTAGATAAAACTAGGGTTCTGTACTGTGCAAGTCTCTGGATAGGAGAAATAGACGGTTAAGACATCTCCTTTTGTGCGCAAAGAAATATGTTTTGAAAGATTAATGAATTGTTTAATATGCTTGCAAAACCTGGTGATTAGATGAAGGATAGTGAAAAAGCTGTTCAGGAAGAATCCTACCTTCCTTTGCACCTGGCAATATAAAGTGGGTGAAAATAATTTTAAAAGCCTCCCTCTTGTTAAGAATGGTACATTTTACTTTCAATCCACTTGGGCAAATGGTTGTGAAAAGGAAGGAAGCATCTGCTTTAAATCTAGTGGCAGGTCGGCAGCCTTTTTTACTTTTTGGTTTTAAGGTACATTCCTTAATTGGTATATTTTGTACTTGAAATAAAATAATGAATTCATTATTACATTTCCTGGGTTTGCTATATATTTACTGAAAATACTTTGCAGTTCTTTTTCAGAAAGGGGTCTATAATATTGCTAATGCAAGCATAACCTAACATTGTTTTCTTTGGAAGTCTGCATTTTTATCTTGTGTCTTAGTTTTTAAGAACATATAATCATTCTGGTCTTTAAAATCTGTTAATATTAAAGAATGCTAATGTTAGAGTTGAGTAATGCTGATTTTTCACGTGTAGGTTTTAGAAAAGAAGGCTATTAATATCCTGTTTAAAGCCTGTACAAGTTTGCATGTGAAAAGAAAGGATGAGCAATTTGAAGCTCTCCTAAGTATGGAGCTGTCTTGACAGGAAAAACAAGATTTCTCCAAGCTGTTACACAATAGGTACTGGTAAAAGCCATGGAAGTCGTAGCCTAAAGGTTTTGGACCTGCTGCAGAGAAGGAGCCTTAGGAGGAAAAGAAAGCAAGAAGGGGTGGGGGGGAAGGCACTGTTGTATGTGTTGTGCCATCCAGCGGTGTAAAAGGAAACTGAACACAAGTCACACAGATAATTGCCTGTCCTGGTGCTCAAGGTGACCAGAAAAGATGCTGGCTAAAGGAAATAAGTTCTTGGAAGGAAGTATTAAATGTGAAACCTCTCAGGAAATTGGGGAAGATAGTCAGGTTGTCATCTGCCTGGGAAGAACAAGTACCTCTTGTTGTTAGCGAGAAGAGATTTAATTTAAATGAACGGTTTTTGGGAGGAAGAATTGAAATTGAGACCCTAACTGCATCACCCTCATGAAAGGTTGATATGGTATTTGCCTTTCAGTAGACTTTTTAAGCTACTGCTTGATTTTGACTTTTCCCTTTTGATCATTTTCTATTGACTGTGAGGGATAGTAAATAGCAAGTAATTAAACTGACAGTGCTGTAAGGAGTTGAAAACAGAAGCTGAGATTAACTGTACTCTTAATGTTTTGTTTCCAATTTTGTTTCCTTTAGCTTTTTAGACGTTTTAATTAAAGTCAGGAACAGACACAATGATGTGGTTCCGACCATGGCGCAAGGGGTGATTGAATACAAGGAAAAATATGGCTTTGATCCGTTTGTTAGCAGTAACATCCAGTACTTTCTAGATAGATTCTACACCAACCGCATCTCTTTCCGTATGCTTATTAACCAACACAGTAAGTAATTGCTTTTTTCATCTTTGATATCTCATTAGTTGTTGCCTGTAAACCTGACATAGCTTTGTTTTTGGTATTTTTCATACTCGTGACTAACTCTTACTGTTCTGCACTAACTATGGTAAATGGTAGAGTGGCAACTGATTATTTTTCTACTTACCCAAAAATGAATCCCAAACACCAGAGCTCTCTCTTCCAGAGTTGTCTGACTTTCAGTGTGGCTGTCACTTTTTAATCTCTTTGGCAGAGACACTTTGTGTAGTGACACGTCAACTATTTTTAGGTAGTGGTAGAGCAGTCGTGTCTTTTTGCTCACAAATCTATCAGCATAGTTGGTCAAGTTGACATTTATTTCATCATCAAACCTGAAGTTGCCAAAGATTTTGAAGAGATTATATCCCATGTATATTTTCATTGTTAATTGTTAAGTAACTTATCTGGATTTTTTTTCTTGGCTTCAGAAGGAGTTTAGTGAGTTGAGTGTGCCTAACTAAAGTTTTAAACTATCACCTTTAGCTGGCTCTACTTCTCACTCTCTATTTATGAATAAATATGAAAATCAATCATTCTTTTTCATTAGATTCTATTTGTTTAGTAATGTTACTAATAAGCTTTTTAAAATGTATTCATGTTACAGAGTAAAAGGAGTTACTTGCACAGCTCCTGTAACTGGTATGTGCCACTATGTAAAAGCTGACCTGAACTTTGTGTAGATCCCCCTGTGATCCTTATAGGACTCCTTTGCCTTTAGCTCTGTGAAGCTGTGAGCTTCACTCTAAGCTTTACGCTTTCGTAATAACTTTTATGTGATCAGCAAATGCTGTATTATGTGCTTGCAAACAGCTTCCGTGTGGCACAACATAAGAGGTAAAATACATATGCAACTTTCTCTGCTTACGGGCAGACAAATGACAGAAGCAAAACAAGTCCACAGGCCTTCCTTAGAAGGGTGCTAAACATAAGTCAGAGCTTCATCCTAACAGAACTTGTAGACTAAGTAGGAACATAATTTGCATTAGTTCTAAAATACTGAATTTATTTCACCAAACCAAAGTTGCTTTTCCCATCAACATTCTCATTTAACTTACACCAGTTTAAAGGTGCTTAAAGTTCTCTATGCTAACCAGCCATAGTGATCTTGCCCTGATAGCAAAAACCAATCTCTAAACCTTGAGAAGCAAGCAAGCAATTGGGAAGCAAAATTTGGAAACAGGTTTTTATGAGCTTCCTAGTTGTGTTTGATTTGTTACGGACCAGCCGTTGGTTGCGGTGCCGGCGCGTTGGCCTGCCCGTGCTGCGGCGTGGCTTTGCTTGCCTCCTGCCACCTCTGCTAAACAGATGAAAACTGCCTCTGCAAAAACATGGTGATGCTGTTTTAAGAGTTGAACCTGGCCAGTGGAGGGTCTGTTGAGTGGCAGGCTTTGTGCGGTGGAGGGAATGGGGAATACCCTGCTGATGAAAGGTGGGGAGGAAGCTGAGAGGGGGACCTCTCTGCCCACTATGCTATTGCAGCTTAGGTGCTGCAATTGTTTTATTGACATTTTCATTACGTCAGCTGCTCCTGTATGGTGTAATGTACAAGTGGTACAAATGAAGCATTTTACAATTTAGTTGTATCCAATCTAGTAGTCCAATTTGAAATGGAGATTTTCATCTTAACTCTCCCACATCTTTAGTCCTATATTAATGAGTTTTAGTGATTGGGAGGGTAATGGAGGAAGGGGGTAGTTGTCTTAAGGTTTTTGACAATTGGAAAGAGTATCTTCTTATAAAATGATGTGCTGTCCAGAAAGCTTCAGATATCACCTGATTTAAGTTGTCTGTGCTGCTTCAAGTGTATTTGACAACTTACTGCCATTTACTTTTCCTTTTAGCACTTCTTTTTGGAGGCGATATTAACCCTGCTCATCCCAAACATATTGGAAGTATTGATCCTAACTGTAATGTGGCTGAGGTCGTTAAAGGTAAGAGGACCAAACCAGTGCTTTTGTTGACCAACCATTTCCACCCCCCAAACTTAAAATATTCCTACATTTATTATTCCAATATGAAAGACTGAATATTTATGTCTACTTATAAATTGAAAAAAAAATCTTCAGTCACTTTCTCAAATTCATGAGTTTGGTATTCCTAATGTTTTCATAAGTAGACGAATGTTTGTTTTCTATGAGTCAAATCTGGCAAGTGTCAGATTGAGTAACTTAATGTTTTGGTAAACCTGTAGTGTTTTTGATTTCAGAATATTCAGGGTAGATTCTCAGGTACTGATTTCTTTATTTCATACTAGTACTGAAAAAAATTAATAACAAATGCAATTTTATTTTTTCTTTAAGCACTGATTTAGTAAATGTCCTCAGGTGAATGGATATTTCAGTGAAACACCGCATTTCATTGTGTAGTCCCTGTACATCTGAGTGTTTCTCGGTCTGCTCTTGATATAGAAGACCTGTGTGTCTTGACTGCATCAGAATAACCTGGTGCTTTCTTCTGTGAAATCATCCTTAATGTTATGAATGTTCGTATGCTTGCGGAGTGTTAGTACATTTGCTTGAGGCAGTACTGCTCCCTTCAAGGACTTACTTGAAAATTTGCACTCTGGGTGTATCTTCTAACAAACCGCTTTTGCTGTCGGAGTGAATCCTGCTCTCTAACCTTGGCAGCTGTTTATGCTCATAGCAGTGTTTGAATCCATTTTAACATAAAATTCCTAGTTGCTGTCTGCCTTAGGTACTCAGTCCAGTTCTTAAGCTAAGAACTGAGAGATCTGTGAGTGAAGAAGTACCTGCCCTGCCCATTAATGAGGACGTCATGGCCAGTGTGTCCAGTGTTGTCTTTCACACAGTGAGGGCCATTTTCTTTTAGAACTGGTGAGGGGTTCATTTGTATTTCTCAATATTCTGGTGCACGGGTGGCGTTTAGAGCAATTTGTCAGAGTTTAGATGTCAACTTAAGCACTGTGTGTAGTAGCAACAAGCTTTGTATGCCTTTCGAAGGTGAAAGAATTGGTTTAAAGAACTTTAAGGCAGCTCTGCCAAGGATTCTGTGTAACTGCTCAAGGTGGGTCTCTAGGTCTCTCCTTGACTCGCTAGCAGTATGCCTATTTTTGTCCTGGGAGCAGCTCCAGGCTCATTCCTGGAACTGGGCTTTAGATGCACTGACAGCTCTTGCACTCTGCTGCTGTTTACCTCTGGCCACAACATGAGGAGTGCTTTGAACCTGACGATGCTGTCTCTTTTACAGTCTTAGGCCAAAGACAGACTTGGATTTTAGAGGAGGGTAGACTCCAAGACTTTTTTTTTTTTTTTTTTCCCCCCCTTCTGGGCAAAAGGTCATAAAGGGCTTCCATGTTGATCTCCAGAGGTAAGGTTTCAGGGTGGCCATTTGAAAGAGATGGATATTCAGCTTGGGGAGGCTACATGTGTTTATTCACTGCGCCTTTATTCCCTCAGCATTCATGTAGTGACAACTTTTTTTTTCCTGAAGTGTTTTTGCAGAGAAGTTAGTGAGTATTAAGAATTATTCAGGCAAGAGTACAGCTTGAACTTCCTTGTTTCCTCGATAGACCTTGGAAAAATTGAATTTATGATTGTTCATATCATCCTTTCTCATCCTCTTGTTTTTGAGTTTAGAGGACAAGCAGATATTATGGTCAACCTATTATTAGACCCTTGGTTTAGGATTTCAAACCCTGAGCAAAGAAGAAAAAAAAAGTTGGTCTCCACTAACCCACTTTTGTTTATAGAACTTTAAATAGAACATGCCCTTTCTTGATTATTGACTATGAGTATACAGACAAAATTGATCAAACTTTGCATTTGTAAACCTATGGCTAAAGTGAGTGTTCTCCCTGTAGCCTTTCAGAGGCAGGATGAACAGGTCTCAGACTATTTTCGTGACTTAGTGTTCTCTTCTTTTTTAGATGCTTATGAAACAGCTAAGATGTTATGTGAGCAGTACTATATGGTTGCACCAGATCTGGAAGTTGAAGAATTCAATGGTAATTAAGAAATTCATTTAATTCTGAGATGATATATTTCAGAAAGAGCATCTCAAATAGCTGTGATGTCCAGCTTTATTTAATTTAGGTTATAATTGAAGCCCTGCACTGCTATGTGCAGAGTTCCTTCTTTCTCTCATAATTTGTCTACACGGGCCCCTGAATCTTAGCTTATCATGATTATGTGATTGCTTAATTCCTGGTCCTGCACGCTGAGGGCCACCTGCTGCATTGATCCACACTTGGAGGCAGTTGAGTTCCCTTCCTTGCTGGGAAGGAGGCAGCCCTGCCTGCAGCTGATCTTTCCGTAACACTGAACTACATTTTGTTTTCAAGTGCACTCCTAAATCCCTCTCTTGGCCTGTGGGCCGGGATGACCAGCTACTCCATGCAAGGTGGCAATATATAAAATATACGGGCAGATAACAATAGTGTGTCAGTACTAATCACTGCTTAATGAATTTTCATATCTAAACAAAGCCTGCTGACATGATTGAGTTGAAAAATGTTTAGATTAGTGGCCTTACAGGTGATGCCTGTAACTGAAATTTCATGTTTTCACTTTGTGCAGCATGAGGAACTTAGGGACACAGGTTAGCAGGGAAGGTGGTGAGGGGCTTACAGCTGGACTTGATGATCTTGAAAATCTTTTCCAACCAGGGTGATTCCATGATTCTAGATTTTGCATTTGGAAAATTAGACATAGTTGTCTTTGTTTAAAGCTTCATATTGTCACTATAAATAGAAACACTGCAAGGGATTTTTTTGGTATCTTTTTTTTTTTAATAGCTAAAGCTCCAAACAAGCCTATTCAAGTAGTTTATGTACCATCTCATCTATTTCACATGCTGTTTGAATTATTCAAGGTAGGTTGTGCTTTTTAGTATTTGGAAATATTAAAATTGGTGAACTTACAGTGCAATTGTAATTAAGATTCTTTTCAGTTACTCTTAAATGTTATTTTGATTTTTCCTTTCTGAAGCTTAGTCTTAGCCAGTGAAGATTATTTGAAATTGAGATGAAGACTTGGCACACAGCCCCCTGGCACCCCTCCATAGTTAAGGAATTTTTCCATGGTTCTCTCTTTTCTCCCTTTGCTCTTTTGCAGCTGATCAATTTAAAACAAGTATCAATAATCTAGTTTTGCAATGCTGATACATAAGACCTTACAATTTTCAAAAACTTGTTGCTTTGTTATGGACGTGAGGACTGGGTAGGATCCGTGTCCTCTGTGCCTTGGGAAAGCAGTCAGTTTAGCCAGTGCAAACGGTGTGTGCTCATCTTTGTTTGCTCCCCGCACTGTGTGGACAGTGGTGCACATGGACTGTGAGGGAGCCGTTGTGGGTATGGCAAGTGTTGGGCATCAGCTGAGGGGTGCCTGCCTGGTGCAGCTGAACATACTAGGGATTCATGGAAAGTCATGTATTCAGTGAAAGGGAATCTTCTCTGAAATAATGCGATTTGGTTTTGATTCCCAACCTCTGCCAAGCATCTGTGGTAACATTAGAAACTGCATGTATTGGAATCCAAGACAGTGTTTTATTCTTTTAACTTCAGAACTCAATGAGAGCTACAGTAGAATCGCATGAAGGTAAGAAAGAAGGTTATCCATCAATCAAAACCTTAGTCACTTTGGGGAAAGAAGATCTATCTATTAAGGTAAATGCCTAATAATAAGTTCTTAAACAACTTATGGTCCTCTTAACTTTAGAATAACCTGTAATTTGTAAAGGCATTAAATTCTGTGTGATTCCTGCCATGTATTTCATATGCATGAATAGTTCTTAAATCATTTAGCTTCTTGGTGTTTGCACTTTTTTTTCCTGTTCAGAACACAATGTTTAAAAGTTCTAACTTTTCATTCCCTAGATAAGTGACCAAGGGGGAGGTGTACCTTTAAGAAAAATAGACAGATTGTTTAACTACATGTACTCCACAGCACCCAGACCTAGTTTGGAGCCAACGAGAGCTGTGCCTTTGGTAAGCAATTGTAATACTTAATTTAACCCTGCCTTGACACGGCTCTAATTGTGTCTTTCTTTTCACTGCAACTGACTGGATCAGTTTTTCCATTGAAAAAAATGTCAGTTGTTAGTAATTTTGTGCAGGTAAAACATACTAGGAGAAAATGCAGTCTGTCTTTGGAACACAGAATTGCATTTCTTTGTGTTGGACGTTATGTTGTTGGAAAGAAGTCTGTGTTAGCACAATGTTAGCACAATGATTAATGGACAGGATTTCTTAGTGCTTTGTTACTAAAAAGGTAGATAACTTAATGAGCTGCTGTTTTGTATGCAGATTCCTAGAGTAAATATTTGTAGCTTTGCTAGGTTAAGTACTTTTATTGAAGAAATGGACCATACTGTCAGTATTACAGTAGTTGAGAAATATTTCTGATAATATATTATACTAAATATTGAAGGTGATTTTTGTATAAGTTAGACTGGAAACTCGTTTTAGAAAATCCCCAAATATGTAACGTGTGATAGGATCTGTTTTCATGTATTTTTCTTTTGATGGGAATGTTTCACATGATACTCCTTTTTGAGACATATCAAAATGAGATTTAGAAAACAAAACAGCAAAACCTTTTCCTTAGTTGCTTCTAAGTGGAGAATTACTTCAGTACTGCGTGCTTTAATTCTTTTAGGAAAATCTCGCCTTTCTTCTGGTGTCTTTGTTCTGTAGTGCTTATTTTATGTAGTGATCCCTTATTTTCAAGCATGCCAAGAGAAAAGTTGATTCTTTGAAGAATTTTCTTTCCGTTTTAAATACATTCTTATCTAGTGTGTTATGTGGTCGCTTTTCTGGTAGCTGGTTTTTAGAGCTTTCAGACAACTAACCAAAAATGTAGTGCAATGTATTTCTGACATAAAATATCTGAAGGTGAATTTAGCATTGAAAACCTCTCCAAGTAGTACAGAGTAATATCAGTTTCCTCCTAAGTGTTTCTCGGAGGGCCTTGGTGGTGCTACTCCAATGCACAGTGCTCAGCAGCGTACACCTAAGTGTACGGGGCGCCGCCTGGCACCGCAGAGCTCGCTGCAAAACCCAGCTCCGTGTCTGGCCAGACGCTCGTCCCTCTGGCTTCCCATCTCCACAGTGCCTTAGGAAACAGCCATTCCAAAGTGCGGTGGCTCTTCCAGAGAAAATCATCTTGAATGGCATGAGTGATACGCAACATCCTTAATTCAAATACCAAGTTTATTTTTCAAGGCAGGAATAGTAGGATATTGCTTGACTCATAATCTGCCTTTATTTTGCTTTGCCTTTGACCAGCAATTTACTATATAGATCTACAAACCATTCCTGAAAATTATTCTTTCTTCCTGGGGAAAAAGCCCTTCTGTCTTGATTGCCAGTTGCCTTTGTTATTTTAATGGCTCTGCCTTTGCGGTGCTCTCATTGTAAAATGTGTTCAGTTTAGGGTTAGAATTGCTCTGGGATTTCTGACTTCAGTTTTGTATTGGTGCCCTGTATCTTTAGCAATGTATTCCTCTGTTTATTTTCTAATGTTTATGGTTGCTTACTTTGATTCTGTGGCATTTATAATTTTCTTCTACTGCGTCTTCAGGCTTCACTTTCCTCTTCAGTCTGCATATTGCTGTAGTGAGACTTTTCAAGTGCTCCTTGTCTCGTGAGCATGACAGCTTGTGCTGCTACATGTGCTGCCTATACATGGCTGAATATACACGTGTTGAGAAGAGCTGTTGAGCTTTGTCCTTACACATGTGCATTTAGAAGGGCCAGGGGCAGCAACACCAAAGAACTGATTGGTTGTGGCACATCTTTCCAGTGAGAACAAAAAGGACGTTCACAATGCGGCTTGGTACCTGGTGTTACTGCCCAGGCCCAGGTGTAAGGACAGTTACACTACTCTCTGTGCGTTAGTCCGGAAACAGAAACCCTTCAGCAGGAGGGTTTCATGTAAATGAATTGTCTTTGAAGTCCGTACTTCAAAGGAGGCTTCTTAATTCCTCAGTGCCACGGACTAAAACTCTTAAAAGGATTACAGCACACCAGAAGATTGGTAACACGTTCACTCAGATGTGTTTGTTTACTAAACTCTGGTGTAGTGTGAAAGGACTCAGATGTTTCTGCCCTAACGCCACCTCCAGTCCCGCTCTGCATTACTACAGGATCCCCTGTCTGGTTTGTGAAATGTTTGTTGACTTGGAGGTGTGGAAGAGAGGGATCTGTGGTCTTGGAAAATGATTTTTCAGTGTTATTGCAAATGTGGATTTGAATCATCTGAGAACTCTTATTGCCATGGCAACACTCAATTTTTTTTTTTTTTTTTTTTTAAGCAGGTTTGGGGTTCATCTGTAGTATTACAGGCACAGTGGAATCAGGAGAAGCACATGGTGATGGTTAATGCTGATTGGGTTGGGGGGGCTCAGTAATTCTTTAGGGTGGAAGGTTCGCTGACAGTAGGAGAATGTGTTTAAATAAGGCTTGTTTAAACCTATAAACAGCATATCAAACAAATTCAATAATTTCCCATTTGTATAATGCATACTGTGTGAAATGAGAAATTGACGCTAAAGAATTTCCTCAAGACGTGTACTCTCACTGACTATGTACTATATTCCTGATGAAGCATGGACCTATGTAGTAGTAGTCAATTTGTGCTAATTTTCTCATATTTTGCAAAATAGAGCTCTTGGCTTAACGAAGTACTCCAGTATGAGATTGGTTGTCTTCGCATTTCTTACACACAGTTCTTATGAACTGTTTCAGAAAAATGCTCTAAAGACAATGAAGAAAAGGAACTGGTGTGATATATGTGCAAGAGGAGGGAGAAGAAAATGAGGGATAAGGAGGAGTAAGCCAGTGAAAGTTGAGCGTACATATTAAGGAAGTATAATTCTAGGGAAACCAGAATACCGTTTCAGGGTTTCTTGAGACAGTCCTTAACTTGACAGTCCTTAACCTGGGGGTGTGTACTAGCTACAATTTGCCTTGCAGTTTTAATTTCAGTAAAATATTTACTGTCCTGTTTCCAGCAAGTAAGTCTTTGAAACAGTTTTTTTGGTTTGTTTTGTTTAAGAAGCTCTTTCTAAGGCAGTCAGAAAACTTCCCCTCTTTAGAGATTCACAGAGAGTTGCTTGTCGTCTTGAAATAAGATGTGTGGAAGTGAGGCATGTGCCCGTAACAGGAGTCTGAGAAGTGATTTTCTGATGCGTGCTCTTGTTTGCAAGAGCGCATCTAAGTAGCTGTTGTCACTGTGGGAGCAAACAACTGTAACAAGCGGTGTGAGCAGAAACAGGCAGACTATTCCCGACTGCGCTTGCCCCCTCTGCTCCTGCCTTTTCCCCGAGAACCATGAGAGTCTTCAGCATGAGCAGCTCTGCTCAGTGTGAGAGCACTGAGTTCAGCCTTCTATGAAAATAAGGAGGGAGGACAAAAGGCACCGCGCAGGGTGCAGGTGGCAGAGGTTTGTGATGAACACCGTGGTACAAGTTCCTTAATATTCCCTTTCCCTTCCAGGGGAATTCAGGTGGCTTCTTTCATGTGGAGGGGCACCATGTGTTAACTGTGTGTACTTCTCACATGCTTGTCCTCAGCACTCGTCGTTTTGTAAATCGTTTTGGGGTTTGATTTCTAAGATTCAGTGCATGGTTCTTGCTGCAAGTCAAGTGTCAGTTCTGCTAAAATCATTTACTCTGTGAGCTCTTCCCCTTCCCAGTATCTTTCAGACTTCGGCTCCTTACCCCTCCCTGGTATTTTTTCTGCTTCCTTCATAGAAATCTTGCATTAGGATTAGTTTATTGGTTTCCTGGAAGTCTGAAGTGCCTAATTCGTTCTGTGATCTCCTTGCCCTATGTGTCCTCCCTCTCAAAGGCCTGTGTGTCAAATCAGGGGCCCTCCTATGGTGCTCTGGCCAGCCCTGGCTATTCAGGGGCATTCGAGTGGGTAACCCAACACGCAGCCTCATGCATGGCCAGTGCCCACGTGTCTGAAAGACCAGAGTTGTGGGTGAAAGTCTTAACTTGTGCCTTCCGTGAGGCACACTTGCCTTCCTGGGTGTGATAACCTCCCCTCAAAAGGAGGGGTTGGAAAGGGTGAAAGGGTGTGGAGCTTTTGCTGTGCTTGCAGCTACCGTCTAAAAACAGGGATTTAAAAATGTAAAATTTGTAGCTGTCAAGTCTGTCGTGCTTTAACGAATAGCCTAGCCTATGCAGGCTTTTAATCCTCAATAGTTCATTCACCGCCCTGTGGGTTACCCAACTTGGGGTAAGCAGCAGCCAGGGTATTTGCCTGGTGTTGCTTTGCGTGTGGCTGCTGAAGTGAGTCCCCTTGGCAGGAGCCTTCCAAGCTCCTTCGCAGCACGGCCTGGCCGGGCACAGAGCACATGTGCCACCTAGATGGAGGTCAGCAGTTGACTCTTGTTTACTTGTGTGTCCTCCAAAGCGCAGAACACTTGGAGATTAATAATCCCAGAGCTTCAAGGGGAATGTGCTCTCGGGAACCTTATAGGAGCAAGGAAAGAATGAAATGCTGTAGCAGCGGGGATCATCATGAGGAGACCAGTGAAAGTATCAGCTTGCTTTGGTTGGAGGCTGCGTGGACTCTGTGTGGCACCTACCTGCCTCCCCAGGGAAAATGAAAGATGACCCAAGGAGTCCTAACAAGTTTCTTTCTTTATGGTGATATTGTTACCTCTTATGTATTTAAACAACAAAAAAAATCTAAGACAAAATGAGATTAGTTAAATAACACTTCACAGTGCAGGCTGAGGAACAAAGGAAAGCTTTAGGGGTGATCTGAGGTAAATCTAATAATTAGATATATTTATTTTCAGATTTACAAACAATTGTAGTGATGTGTTGCATGCTTTTTCTTAAATTTTCCATCATGTTTTTCCTTCTGTTTTCATATTTTTGTAGGCTGGATTTGGCTATGGTTTGCCAATTTCTCGTCTCTATGCCAGATATTTTCAAGGTGACCTTAAACTCTACTCAATGGAAGGAGTTGGTTCAGATGCTGTAATTTATTTGAAGGTATGAATTTGATCATCTCATAAGCTAACAATTTTATGCAGTTTGGTAGTTTATAGTAGGCAGTTGTTCTGCTCACTAGGTGATTTTTTCATCACACTTTCAAACTTGTATTTGCTATTTTGTTTATATTTTATTCAAATTATATATGTATAATTTAAAAACAGGTTATAAATCTTAACCTCAGCACTAATATTAGTTTAATATCCAGTCTTTTTTAGGTTCCCCATTTTGGATCTTTGCATTTTGTCGATCCATTGCAAGTGTTGACATTTTAAAGAATAGTTGTATGATAGGAGATGATTTCAGTTAGTGTATTTTGACTCTGCTAGCTTTGACCACAACAAAACTCAAAGAAGGCTCTTGCATAACTCCTGACTAAAATGCTTTCTTTCTGAGCAATTCTTGGCCTCTTTGTAGCAGATTATTGATCCTGCTATTATTTCTCAGGAGATCCCAGATTCTTCAGGGGCTTAACCTTAAAACTTATAAAACTAGCTGCTTGCGCTGCCCAAGGATTTAGTTTGTTTGTTTAATACTGCTTGTGTGCCTAGTGTTGTCAGCATCCTTCACTTAGAATGCAATCGTGCGCTAAAATCAGTTTCTCAGGGGCTTAATTTTGTGTATGGATGTGTGGAGGAAAACGTGGGTATGGCTTTTCTCAGAGCAAAGGCTGCTGTGCCAAGCTGCTTCCCTATGAATTAGTGTTCTGACATAGCCTGAGGGAATCCAGGTTTACTGGGTAGATTGGAGTCTCTAAGCAAGCTATGTCTACCTCATCTATGAGAGATTTCTCTAGAATATTTTTGATCAACACTTTTTTTTTCTTAACGTCTCTGTAGAGAGAATTCTCTGGAAAAAAGATATTATTTTTTCTTAATGGATACTGTAATTCTTTAGAAATGATAGTTCATGGCCAAAGTATTTCTAAAACAGCCTGGGGATGTGTAGGGCTTGGATAGTTAAGGCTTTTTTCAGTACAGAAGGTGGAGCTCTGGTACTTCCAGAATATCTTCCTGTTTCTAAATGATACCTCACTACTGCTTTTCTGTTTTCATAGGCCCTTTCAAGTGAATCATTTGAAAGACTTCCTGTTTTTAATAAGTCAGCGTGGCGACACTACAAGACCACCCCTGAAGCAGATGACTGGAGCAATCCTAGCAGTGAGCCAAGGGATGCTTCTAAATACAAAGCCAATCGATAATTTCCCACCTCTTGTGTCTCCTGAGGATGACCTCTGCGTTCAGTATGAAGTTTCTGCTTTGTTCCAAAATCCTTAAACCACAGTAGCCAATTACTTCCAAACAAAGACCTAATCAGGACTTTGAAAAATAGTGAGAACAAAGGTTGGGACTTAAAGGAAGGTTCTAAGAGCACGTTTGGTACGCAAATTCTGTCTACTTCACCAAAATATGCTTGGTTGTTTCAGGTGTGCGTTGGCAAAAGGGATTGCACAGTGATTGCACTTAGGATTGCAATGATGTGTTGAAATGACCATTTTTTATTGCAATATAAGAACTGGTAAGGTGTGCAGAATCCCTTTTAATGATGAGTAGTAACTTACACAGCAATAGGGCATAAGAGAAAACTTCTAGCCTAGATGAACATATGCTTAGCAAATCCACTGTCTGCTGCATTTTATATTGCAGTCTCACCTGTTTTGGAAAATCCCTTTGAGCTCTTCAGATCTTATACTTCAGGAGCTTATACATACATAGTTCTTAAGGGTTGTGCAGCTTTAAACTGATGCTTTCCCCAAATTCCCAAATCCATTTGTCAAGTGCATACAAAAATTATGTTCTTACAAGGCATTGGGACTTTCACGTCTTGGTATGCACCTTAATGATTTTCTTGACTTGCACAAGAATGCCAAATGGTAAATCACATTAATTATGCATTTTGCAACCATTTTTCCTTATTTTGAGGAAAGGTCATAAGTAGCTTGATAATCTCGCCGTGCTTTCCAGAATTCCCATCAATGCGGGGGAGGGGAGAAATTAAATTCCATGTTCGTAGCCTGTCATTTTGCGGGGAGGGTTAGGGAGAGAAATGCTGAGAGGCCAGAGAGCTGTTCATACAAATGAATTTGCCTTAAGAATGGTGGTCACTTGAAACCCGATTAGTATAAAACCTGTAAATAGTTTGCAAAGTTATTTATATATTCAATGTCTAACAATAGTCTGGTAACCTGAATTTGTAGTGTATATAAAGATGTTGTACACCAGCTCTTGAAAAGTGTCATTGATCTAAATACCTGAAACTGGATGTATGGGAAGAGGTAAGAACACAGAGATGATATCTGATTTAAAAATAGATAGAGAGAGGGGGAAGACCTAAGTAACACTCTCTTAAATTTGTTGCAAGTGTAGCTGTTGAGGGTTAGGAAACCATCCTTCACTAAATCTCTGCCCAATAATGTTTCTGATACTGTGGCCCTTCAGAAAAATTTGTGAGGGTAGAAGTTCTTGCAATATTGTAGCCATGGGAATAAAGGTAGATAAACTGTAAGTGACTCTGCAAACTCAGGTTTCTTCAAGTGTTCTGATATTTTTTGACAGATACACAGATTTTAACAAGTTAAAATTAAACCTCTTTGCTTGAACTGTGGGGGAACTGTCTCTCAGGTCCTCCTGAATATTTATTTTTGTAAAGAACTGGTCTGTTAGGTAAACAGGGAGAAAGGTAAGAAATTCCCAGGTATTTTTGGAGACCGTGGTTTGGCTGAACACTGGTACTCTGCACCTGCATAGCGCACTCCTGCCAGGATCTCGGGGTGCTCCGGGGCTGGCACACGGGCAGCCCTGGAGCGTCCTGCGCTCCGGTGAGGACTCGCTGTGTTTCCCACTGCTGCACGGGAGGCGGGCGGCTCTTCAGGCGTCCCTGTGACCCGCTGCGGAGAAAGGGGCGTCGCAGCCTCCCCTGGAACAGCCCTTGCAAGTCACAGCTGCCCAAGCCGAGTCACCTCCTGCCCTCGCGCACGGCTTACTGACATCCTTTCAATTCAAGTTTTCTACGTGTAGAAGAGGAAAAACTTGCTTAAAAATAGAAATTCGCAATGAAACGTGAAGTTTGTTTTGTTTTGTTTTCTGACTGTGTGGGGTCAGTTTTCCTGGAACTTTACCTCAGATGTTCCAATGAATAGAATCTTTTGTGTAAGAAGCTGAAGTTTAGCTTTTGTGAGAAGTTCTTGAAGCAGTGATTTCCTACCTGACATTTATTTTCGACTGTTTCTGTAAACGAAGAGGAGGAAGGGAAAGGATGCAGGGATGCTGAGCAAGGAGACCACTCTACGGCAAGTGAAGATACTTCAGAAGATACAGCATTGTCCGTCATTTCACTAATTTTTTTCCACCAAAACAACGGACTTGGCTTTCAAAACTAATTGAACTGCTCCTTGAAGTACTTTGAAGGCTCAAGCCCCTCAAATGGCAGTTACTTCCAGCAAACCTGAGTATGACCAAGCAGTTCAGGAAAGGAAGAGAGAGCACCAGGAACACTTCTTTAATATTTTTTTTTTCTCCTTCAGTTTTGAAAGGATTGTCCTTGGGGAGTTTTGCCGAATGTGAGCAAGCAGCAACGTAACTCCTCGAGAGCCTGTGCTTCAGTAGAAATCTCCCGTCTGCTGCAAATGGTCCTTCACCCGTCCCCGAAACACATTCCTACACAGAGAAATCTAAAAATTGTTCTAGGAACCAACAGAACCAGACCGATGAGTAAAAGAGTTTTTCCACAAGTATACCTGAAAATGAGGGTGGATATGTTTTTAATCTGCCTAATTTACCTACATATTTTGTTCTTTTTTTCAGTCACTTCTAGCTCAGCTTGGAATCTGATGCAGTGGTTTATTTTGGTATCTTGAGGCAGTTAATTCAACCCTTTTTGGTGGTACAAAAATGTATTCCTTTTATGGATTTCACATGTGTGGCCTGCTAAAGTTGCTGCAGCCTGCTTGTCTTGAGCTACAGGACATAGTAAAGAGAAAGCAATATTTTCAGTGAAAATGCTGTGTATCTGCTGTGCTTGGTGATGAGCGGAAACAGCATGAGCAAGAGATGCTTGCTCCTTGGGCCTGCAGGAGAATTTACAACTGATTGTGTCTCAGTGTACATGGAATAGTTGAGCCTGTGCATTTCTAGTGTCTCTGTTGAACATGGTTGTTAACACCCTGTATAGTTCAATGCTAATAGATACTGAAGCGTCTCCGAATCACGTATGTTTTTCTGTGCCCAGTTTCTTGTAGATTTTGTTTCTAGACTAAAAGGAGCGTTCCAGAGTCAACGCTTGGTTCCAGAACTATTGGCAGTGCTGCTTTGCTGCTCACGCCCGCCCTGCGCCTCCTAGACCCAGAGCAGTGCCGAGGAGGTCTTCGTGCTGCTGCAGCTTGTGCTGCCTCCTGGGCAAGTTCCTTGACACATGCTAAAGCAATATGGATATTCTAGTGTTCTTGCAGAATTCAAACGACCTTTTGCTACACTGATGCTCCAACTAGATAACATAAATGTCATTGTTCTCTGTGGGGTGCAGAAGTGGTTTGCTCTGAACCAACAGTCGCCTCCTCTCAAAAAGCGAGCTGTGGTCGCTCCTCGGTGCGGTGCAATCTCCTGCTCACCTCGACCCAGACTCCAGCACTGAGCGTGAAGTCTTGACCTTGTAGGTACAGGAAGCATTTCATGGCCTTGCCCTGAGTAAGCACTTTGAGACCCTTACACGTTGGGTGCTGTGAAGTGCAGAGTGGTCTTGGCAGATGCAGTCATTCTGCAGAAGAGGCCTCTGTGTTCATTGTTAGTGGTATTTCTTTCCTGACAACAGCTGTGTCCGACTGGGAGATGTTCAGTTAGTGCAGCCGGCGCTGCCTTGGTTGCTGCACGCGTGCTGTAGTTTCCATGGCTCCGCAGCTCCTCTCTTGACGTACTCACCCATGAGTTATGTGTGTATCTGCATGTTTTAGCAGGCGTTAAGAGAATGCCCCAGCAGGTGACAAAGTGACGTAGTAGTGACTTCAAATATGAATTTATTCCCAGGCGAGGAGCACAGTCGCTGTGCGGTGACTTCAGGACTGAGCATTGCCAATACTTGCACAAGTGACCACTCGTGAGCCTCAGTGGATCTGTCCTCAGGATCAGGACCCAAGCTGTGGGTATTAATTAAAGTCATGACGATTTATTTAGCTGAAGTAAATTTTTATAGTTTAAGAAAAGTTAGTTGTAGTGTTATGCCTTAAAGCAAATCTCAGAAATGGGCATAAATAAAACGTATTTCTTAAATTTAGAAGATTTTGTGTAGTATGAGTAGGATTGATTTGTTCGATTGTGGCAATTCCGGTGTTTTCAAGCTACTATGAAGCCCTTTTCTTTTCTCCCTTCAACGGGATGCTGCTGACAGGTGCCCGGCTGACACTCCTTAAAACTTCCCTCGCTGCTGTGCGTGCGGGTCGCGGTACAGGCTGGGCAGGGGCACTGTGGATATCCTTGCGGTGTGGCCGCTGCTCCCACGAGCCATTGGCGTGGCCGGGACTGTCCCGGGGCGAGGGACCCTCCGGCCGCTCGCGCCTCCGCTTCATGTTGCCCTTGGGCCGCTGCTGTTGGGTTTCACCATCCCTGGTGCCCAGGAGGGAGGAGGGACCTCGCGCAGCTGCCGCTGAGCGGGGTTTCTCTTCACACTGCTTTAAATTTCATTTCAAGTCAATTGTACCTCGTGACGGAGCTGTTCATAGTCTGGTAACTGTGTATATAATTTGTGCTTGCTCTTTGTTTTCCCTTCTTTTCCCTCTCGTACGTTGCTGTCAAATAAAAATATGTCAAAACTGTCCTGCAGACATGGTTAAGGGCCTGAACCTGGTTGCCCCCTGCTGGAGCTCGGTCTGTGACGTGGCAGCACGGCTGGATCAGAGCCACTGCCTGAAGAGGGGCGCGCAGGGAGAGCTGCAGCCTGGGGCTCGGGGTGGTGCGAGAGGCGCAGGCTGCCCCATGGTGCTCTACCTGCCTGTTCTGCCATAGAGGTGTTGAGACTACAGCTTTTATGAGCACCTGCGCTGGGTGTGTCCAAGCCCGTCTTCATCCCCACGGAGCTTTAATGTTAATGTCTGAAGCTTAACAGCCTCTTGGCTTAGGTGTTTTGGGGACTAGATGCAAAAGCAATTGCTTCCACGTTGCAGCGGGTTGTGTCAGGTTTCCAGGTAGATTTTAAGGCTTCAGAAACTTCAGTGTCTTTTGTAAATAGCTGTTTCATTCCCGTGCAATACGATTGCAGTGCTTCCTCTTTAGGGCACCCCTGAGTGCCGTTCTGGGGAGTCTTGACCCTGTGGATCAGTTGTTTTCAGACAAGACTCATAGCGCCCAGAGCCCTCCCTCCGGAGCCAGCCTGTGGTGCTGGGCGCTGGTGCCGTCCTGCAAAGGCAGAATTACCCGTGGACGTAGCTGTGCTTCGCAGTTCTTGATGCGGCGGTTACACCAGGAACCTGGTGGGAAAGTGTTTGCAAAGACGGCAGCTCCGTGGGGAGAAAAAAAAAAAAAAAAAAAGACCATTCTTGTTTTGAGAGGAGTTTTGAAGCAAGGTTTGGTTTTGGTGGTTTTTTGTTTTTTTTTTTTTTTTTTTTTTTTTTTAGTTTTGCTAATTGTAAGTCTGAAGCTGGACCTTCCTGCAAAATAATGGAAATGCGAAAGCATTTCTGGGAGACAGACTTTTTAAAAAGTAAAAATAATTAAAACCAAAATCACTGCAGGAATTACTCTGGGTCCATCCTTGCAAGTATTTATTTTACTTTATTCCCTTTTGTATACAAACATTTTCCTTGGCTTTTCTAGGCTTGCAGTTTTAAAGAGAGAGGTAAAAAAATGGTGGTGGTGAATGGGTGCCCTGATGCAGTTTGGAACAAAACGTTTTTCCCCCGTTGTGCTGTAGCCTGACCGCAGAAACGTGACTTGTGGTTTTGACTCCACTTGGTCTCTTCCCTTAGCCAGCCTTCGTTGCTCCTTTCTCAGAGCACTGATAGAGATGAGAGAAGTTCAGGCCTCTTACCTAGACGCTGCTGTTGCCTCAGGGCTGCCCAAACCCAGCGGATCACAGAACAGTTGAGCTTGGCAGGAGCCCCGCGCTCTCCTTTCTGCAGGCAGCCAGAACGGTTGTGTTTCAAGGCACTTGGCATTGAACTGAAGTAGTTTAAATGTGTTTAGCTGCTGGGAACGTCACTTGAAGGGGTGAAATGCTGTTTGAAAGGTGAGTTCCGCCCGTGTTTCTCCAACTCCCTGATGTGAGGGAACGCGCGTCCCCCTTCAGAAGAGGTGTGCGCTTTGCCAGTAAAACCAGAGGGAAACCCCCCCCCCCCCCGCAAGGTGGGTAACAAAGTGGCGCGAGAAGCCGCTTGGGGCTGGCTGCAGTTTTGGTGCCGCTGGCGGCGTCCAGGTGCTGCCCGGCCCTCTCGGGCTGTGTGGGGCTGGTGGGGCCGAGGCTGGGTGCCGCGGGAGGCTGCAGCCGTGCCGCTTGCCAGCGCCGACGAGGCTGACCCAGCGTGTGGGGCCTGCCGCCTTGGCCGCGGCGAAATGGGGCCTCTCCGTGGTGTTGGGGGTGAGGGGAGCTCTGGGGCCCTTCCAGGGCAGGGAAGTGCCTGGAGACGCTGCTTGGCCAGCATGAGCTGTTAGTACTCAACAGGGCCCGGGGTTGTTTCCGTTGGAATTTGCCTTTGCCTTCAGATGAGAGGGAATCCGCGCGTCGTGTTCCTGGTTCCTTTCTCGCTGCTCGGGGTGGCTGGGGTAGGCAGGCGGTGCGGGCGCTGACCGCAGCCTGTGGAGCGTCCGCTGGGAGTGGGAGGCAGCCCTGGGACAGCAGCCTCTGTGGGGGAGTCAAATCCACTGGCTCCCGTGGGAGACGGGCTGTGATCAGAGACCCCTTTCCCCTTGTAAAATCCATATTTGATGCATTCATATATAGAGAAAAACTGCTGTAAATTCCTCGTCATCCAATATTTACATTTGTTACTTTGTGACAACAAGCCTTGTAGTTGTCAGTTCTTAAGCATAGCTTGTTTGTGAGTGTAGCTTATCAGACACAAATCCTGTCAGGTAAGCTTAATGGACAAAGATATTAAACTTGGAGTGTTAAATTCATTTGTATTTGTAGTTAAGACTTTGAGGCTGCTGGTACCCTAACCTTCTGCTTCATCTCTTCCAGTGAGGAGATGAGCTAAATGACTCGATCAGGGGGCTGCAGGTGTTATTTGCTAAGAACATCTCCTTACAGGAGCTGGTCCCTGTTCTCTGGCTAGTGCTTCCCATACCTGTTTCTGGCCTCTGGCCCCAGCTGCCCCCCGTTCTCCTATCCCAGGGCAGCAAGCACATCACCTCGCTCCGCTCGTTGCGAGCAGGAGAGCTCATATGAAGGCTGTAATGAGGCTCCTCAGTGCTGTGGTGATTAGTGTGATAATTCCTTCTTGGTGCTGTTGTGATTTGTTTTCTTGCAATTAATGATTTTAATGACATTAATGATTGTTTTCTTGAAATTGTCGTGTACACAGACATGTACGAGTGCTTCCCTCTGACGGCGTCTATTCGGAAGGAGGCTTCAGCCCTGCCGGCGCGGGCTGTCGGGCTGGTTCGTGCTCTGGTGTTGCAGAGGTGCCGGGGGACTCGTGTTCAGGTTTGCTAGGGGTTCCCGATGCTGACTCCGGTTCCTCCCCGTCACGGAGGCGCCGATCGCCGCCAGCATGGGAGCCGCCGTGACACCCTCGAGGTTGTCCCGCGGTGCGTTGCCTTTCCTGGGCTTTCCACAAGGAACTTCCCAGCTGCTCCCATTAGGCTCTTCCTTTCCATGGCAAGAAGCCTTCCCAGGAGAATCCTCCATGCGGTGCTTGGGCTGGGAGGAACCATCTCTTCAAAGATCAATAGTTTGGCATTCACTGCCCAAAAGCTGTTCCTTCGTACGTGATTCAGACCTGGTTGCCTTGGTAGTTCCTCTGTTCCTAGTTGTTGGGGAACTAAAGGTCAGGCTTTATCGGTGGGAAAACAGCAATTTTTTCCCTTCCTTACCTGAAAAAACGCCTCCCCTTTTCAGTATCCTGCTGTGATATTTGAAAACCACCTGCCGCGTGGGGGGCCCGAAAGAACTGGTGCGCTCCTGTACATGTGATGTGCAGGCTGAGCAGCTCAACCAGGTGTTCCACGAGTACCTCTCCAACCGCTGGCGGCGTGTACAGCGTTTGGAGTAAAGTTTTGGTATGTTTAAATACGTGTCGCCTTGTTTCTCCGTGGTGCACTCCATGGTGCCAGTTTCCAGCTCGCTGAAGGCTGCGCATTACAGCACGCGGCCGAAGTTTCTGGGCGTTGGGTGGCGTGCAGGTATGTTTTGTGAAGGTGCTGGGTGCCGCTGTCACTGCTCACGTACACCATGAGTTTGTGAACTTCTGTGTCAGGAAACAGTTGAACAGTAGATAAAGTAGATGCAAACCCAGGAGATACCTGGGTGCTTATTTAGCTTCTACCTTGTTTATGTCACCCTGTGTCATGTTGGTTTGTCCGTATGTTCTTAGTGACAGTTTGCCTTGTTTGCCCAACCACAACCTGGCCACAAATGGTTTGAGGTAGGAGATTTGGAGATGTTCATTTGAAGCGCTGCATGTGACATGGCAGCCTGCTGGAGGGTCCCGTCTACGAGCAGCACCGTGCTGCTTGTCATAGGAAAGAGCCCAGATTTTGCTGGTGTTCTGGGCCCACGACCTCAGGGGCGCTCGGCTGCTTCTGTGTTGTGCATTTACTCGGGCCCCCTGCTCTCCCTCAGGCCGAGCTGCGAGGCAGCCGCCCTGGCCTCCATTCGGGCCTCCCTCTCACAGAGCTGGGAAAGGATTTCCCTTCTGAGTCGGAAGGACAGATGGATGGAGAGTGTCGACACGTGCGCGGGTTTGGGAGACACATTGTTTGAGAGGAAAAGCTAAACAGATCCTTAAACTGGAGTGCTGTGGCCAGCTCTGGGCTCGCCCGAACAAGAGGGACAGGGAGCTACTGGGGAGAGCCCAGTGTAGACAAGGGGGCTGCTACAAGGAGAGGCTGAGAAAGTTGGGCCTGTTCATCCCAGAGAAGAGGCAGCTGAAAAGGGGTCTGATCAATGTGTGTAAGCACCTTTAGGGATCGTGTCAAGAGGATGGGGCCAGACTCTTCTCAGTGGTGCCCAGTGATAGGATAAGAGGCAATGGCCACAACCTGAAGCACAGGAAGTTCTGCCAGAACATGAGGAAGAACTTCCATGTGAGGGTGACAGAGCCCTGGCACAGGCTGCCCAGAGAGGCTGCGGAGTCTCCTTCTCTGGAGATCTTCCAAACCCGCCTGGATGCCACCCTGTGCCCCGTGCTCTAGGGGTCCCTGCTGGAGCAGGGGCGTTGGACTAGATGATCTCTAGAGGTCCCTTCCAACCTCAACCATCCTGTGGCTCTGCGATAGATCTCTTGCTGCTACTGACCAGGGCATGCAGCTCACTCACTGCTGCAAGACCCAGGGCCTTCTACCTTTTATTGAGGGTTGAGAAGGTGAAAGCTAATAGTAATCCGACAGGATGACTTTTAAATGTACCAGGAAAGGCTGGAAGAGTAGTAAGAAGAGTAATAGCAGTAAAATGGCGAATGGGTCGACAGCACCAAGAACATATTCACATCACGTGTGTGTGTGGGGGGGTACCCTCACAGTGTCCTATAGGGCCTGTGGGGAGGTACCAGCCAGAGGAGGCTCCTCTGCAGGTTGCTGCTGAGGCAGCCCCACCGCAGCAGGAGGCAGCAAGCCCCACAGCGGGGCTGGTTCCCAAAGCCCCGCTCCTGGGTGCGGGTCCATCTGCTGGGGCATACGGGGCGCTGCGTGAAGCAGCCACGCGGCCGCCTGCAGCGATACAGCTTGCACTAGCAGGGAGGATTTGGGTGCGGATTCGGTGCCTTTAAACAGTTTCTCCGCCGTGCAGAATGACTTTGAAATCCGTCCTTGGTCTCTAATTAGAAACGTCTCAGCTGGGAAGTCCTAACCCCTAGTCGGCTGGTTGAGCTGCTCCCTGCCTGAGGCGGGACTGTCAAAAACGAAAGATGGGAAAAAGCGGGAAGAGCAAAGCAGGGCCGTTTGTGCCTCCTAGTGCGTTGCCTGGAGGAGGAGCCCAGGCCGTGTCCGCATTTGCACCCCGGGGCTGTTCTCTTCTGGCAGAGTTTTGCCCAGCCCAGCTTGGCACCGGCAGCGTCGCTGCTGCTGCTGTGGGGGGAGCCTCTCCCGGGTGAGCAGAAGGGTGGCAGGGGCACCGCCTCTTGCAGGAGGAGACGCAGGAGCCTCCTTGCGCCGCAGAGGGGGAGCCTGCAAGGCGCCCGCATCGGCCCAGCCGGAGCCCCAGGCTGCTCCGCAGTGAAGCACAGAGGCAGCCACTGCTGTTGCACGACGTTTATTTTTCCTGTGGAGTTTGGCTGATAAACAGGGCTGAGTTAAAGCAACACCCGAGAAAAATAAAACCCAACCATGACACAGAAGTGCAAAACTGCCCTCCGTGCGTCCAGAGACAGCGAGGTTCTGATCCGCTGGACACAGCATGCGGATACGGTGTCGGTTCCAGCAGGCCAAGGCCTGGGCCTGCCGAGGTGCTGCGGTGCGAGGAGGAGGAGGTGCCTGGTGCAGGAATATGGCTTGTCAGGGGCGGCCGCCTGCCACTGAGAAACAGCTTCGGTTCTAAAGAGGTCGTTGCGGTGAGATGCTCCAGGTCCTGTGCACAAGCCCCAGGCGGGGTCTGCCACTGAAACCGTTCACGGGGGGCAGCTGAGCAGCGCGCACCAAGGAACTAAAACGGTAGCCACGAGCCCGTTCACGAGGAAACACTCCGGCTGCGCTCCCCCTTGGACGCGCTCCGTGCGCAAGGAGACGAGCGCCCGCAGGGAACACTGCCCCATGGCCCTGCACAGGCTGCGGTGGGAAGACTCAGCCCTGCAGAGGTCCTGGCTACGGGATTACAGTGTCGGCTGCCTGAGGCTGGGGAAGGTCCCCCCTGCGTCACGGCCGAGAGCCGCCTCTGCTCCCTTGCAAAGGGGGCCGCTTGCTGATATCCCTCTGCATCTGGGTGAAAGGGGGGATCGTCCCTAGAAAGCAAGTTACACCATGGAAAAGCTTTCCCCAGTCTGACCGTCCCGCAGAACGGGGAGTGCAGCAACGTCTGCTTGAGGAGAATACGGTCGCTCCTGAGGGAGGGAAGGGGTGGGGAAGGTAGCTGGGAATGAACCTCGCGTGGGGCTGCTTTGGTGCCTGGTTGCGAGGGCTGGTACCCGTCCCCCGGAGATGGTGCTGGGCACGGGGGCGCGAAGGGCGCACAGGCCAGGCCTGTGGAGGGAGGGTGCCAGGGTCGGGTTGGGAGCAGGTTGCACTGTGGCACTTGAACCATGCATGGTGAAGGGGTTGCCCCTGCGCAAGCCCCCCTCCTGCTGCCGGGAGCTGCCCAGCCCACACAAGGGAGCAGAGCCGGGCGGCCGAGCTGCCCTTGTGACGCCTTCACAGCAGGCAGCAGAGGCCACGTCCCCTTGTGGGGCTGCGTGGGGCAGCAGTTTGGGCGCCGAAGGCCTCAGCAGGCCTGTGAGCGAGGGCCCTGGGCAGCACCACAGCACGAGGCTCCCCGGCGTGGGCGGCGCAGGGAGGGCTCCACCAGCCCTGCGGTTACTGCAGCACTGCCTGCGGGGCTGCGTAACGGGGCGTCTTGTGGCAGCAGGGAGCACCCCCTGCCTCCCTCTGCCCAAAGTGTGTATGTCGTTTCCAACCTTTCAGTCAACTCCAACCATCTTTACTTTGGTGCCACCAAAACACAACACTCGGGACCCAAGCAGAAGTTCCTGGTAGCTGTTGAGGCGGTAGGAGCATGAAGAGAGGTCAGGTAGAACCAAGGGCTTTGCCCAGCCTGCATCCTCACCGCGCTGTGTGGAGCCTTGGCTTGGACGGACACGCACCTTGGCCTCGGTGCGGACGGACGGGCAGCTCGCTCTGCTCCCTGCGCTTCCAGGGGCCCCGCAGGGCAGCTGCATTTCCGGCAGCGTGGCTGTGGGCAGGAGACACCCCCTTTCCTGTGCACAGGGGCTGCTCTCGCTGTGGCGCCCCCCTTCCTGCAGGTGCCGGCCGTGTTCCAGGCCAGTAGCTCCGGGTGCATCTGCCCCTCGTCCCTCTGTGGGCCAGGACTGGGGGCTGGCACTGGCGGCGCTGGCTCCGGCCTGGCCGCGGCAGCAGTAACAGACACAGACAGGGCTTGCACAAAGGCTTTATGTTTCTGAGCCAGCCCCGGTACCGCGTCGGGCAGGCGCTGCCGGGGCATCCAGCGCCACGAGAAGCGGGGTGGGATCCGCTCTTCCTGAGGTCTCGTCCCGGGACGTGCGCCGCTCCGGCTGGGACGGCTTCTCCCAGAGCACGTTCCTGGCTGTCAGCCCAGATGTTCCTCGCACCTCTCCTCCCCATCCAGTGGTTGAGTTCATTGCCTGTTCTTCGGTCCCATGGTTAAAAAATAGATGTTCTCATGTTACTTTTCATCCTCGTCTCCCTCGCTCATGCTGCTGAGGGAGGCGGAGGCAGCTTTTGGAGAGGAGGGAGGAGAGGCTTTGTTGAAGAGCCAAGGGAACGGCGGTGATGGCGACCGGGATGGCGAGCGGCCACGTGTGGGGCTGCTGCTTGGGCTCTGCCGTGGGGAGAAGGCCTGGAGCATCCGCCCACTTCGCTCCTGGAACATCTGCTTCTGCAAAGGCAAAGGAAGAGACGGTCTCTGAGTGGCACATGGCCATGGAGGAAGCCGCATGGGAGGCTGGGGGCTGCCCCGTGCCTGGCCAGGGCAGGGAGCGCCCGGCCGGGGATCACGCCCCGGCCTCCTGTGCTCGGCTTGTCACAGCCCTGTAGGGGCTTTGCTCCTGGCACAACCAAAGTGCGTACCGGCCTCAGTCACGCACGGAGCGTTTCCTCGAGCTGCCTTCAGCCCCGAGCTCAGGCTGTGTCCCAGAGGTTCGCCCTCTCTCTAAGCCCCCCGTGCTGCTCGGGCCAGGACCTTTCCCTCTTGCTGTGCCAGGCTGGAGCCGCTGCCTTTCCTGGCTGCTTCTCCAGTCCTCTGCCCCTTCCCTCCTCCCAGCCCAGGGTGCAGGGGTCTGTGTTAAGCAGAGACTCGAGGGTGCAGCTGCACGTTCTGCTCGGGGTTTTATTGCCGTTAGCTGGGTGAGGCTGAGGGGGGAAGGGCCGGAGCTGGGGGCGGCTCTGCACTGGGGCGGCAGGACTGCGCTGCAGAGGCTGCCCCACTGTTGCGGGCTGCGTGTTGAGGGAGCCAGGGCTGGGGCCTCATTTCTCCTCCTGGGAAGGGGGAAGGAGAACACTGGACATTGTTCCAGGCATTGGGAGGACCAGAGCAGAGGCCCAGGGAACAGGAAGCGCCAGCCCAGGCAAAGTTCCCCTGCCCCTCCGCTCTGTCTGCACAAGCTGTCCTGGGCGGCCTCTCAGGGCCGCAGAAACCCCTCTTCCCCACTTGTTTTCACTGCGTTGCTCCTCCCGTGCCCCTGCAGTGACACTGTCCTGCAATGACCTTCCTCCCTGCCATGCAGCATGTGGCCATGCAGCCCCCAGCCCCACCTTTGAAAACTGGGGGATAAAGATCCATGGGGAGCAACTTGGCTGTAGCCGAGTGAGCTCCCTTCCCTCATTCACACGTTTATGGTGTTGGTGCTGGCTCGTTCCAGGCCTTGCTGCAGGGGGAGGTGGGCAGTGGTGGGATCCACCCTCAGCGTCCCCCCAGCTGCCCTCCAGCCAGGCCCCTGCGTGACACCCGCACGGTGAGTGAAGCCAGTGGGTGCTGAATAAATAAAATTAATGTTAACAGACCGCTCAAACTGCGGAACGGCCCGATGAGCTTGGCCGTGGCCAGAGACATGGAAAAGCCTTTCAACGCCCTCGCTGCAGCCAGTCCGCACGCTCCGCCACGCTGCAGGGGGGCAACACCCTGCACGTGGCCAACCCGCTCCTGCCCCTTTCCCTGCAGCCCTCCCTGGGCACGCAGGAGGGAGGGCCCTTGGCAGGCGCCGGGCTGGGGACGGCGAGCGGCCGTGCCGCCCCAGGCCTGGCCGGGCTGGGTGCAGCCGCTGCCGCGCGGGGCCCCCTCTGGCGGGACGCGGCCTCGTGCCGGAGCAGCGGCGGCAGCAGCAGCGGCAGCAGCTCTCTGGTGCCGCGGAGCCGCTCTCGGAGGAAGCGGGCGCAGGCAAGGGCAGGGGTGGCCACAATTACGGATAAATTACGTCCATCTTTACAGCCTGAAACCCGGCGTTCTGACCTCTCCCAGAAACCGATATCTTTCATGGGTCCCACAGCCCTTACTTTTAGAATATTGACACTAGCCTAAAGTGTGTTATAATAGCTATTTGTGCAATAATAATAGCATATTAATGGATGCAAATTACAGCTCTAGGGATCTCACGTGCCCACAGCAATTCCTGTACTTTTAAATGTCAACATTAAAAGCAAGATCTAACTAACAGCGATACAGTAAATTAATGTTAATAACAGTTGTGACACTAATAGCAAGATATTGCTATTTAGAAAAAAAACAAAAAGAAAAAAATTTGTGCCAGGCTCCAACTGATTTAAAAAAAATTATGAACCTGAGAGCACCTCAGGTTCCTGTCACCAAAACGTTTTACATGTATATATATATATATATACACACACACATATATACACATATACATATATATATACACATATATAAAAAACAATGCAAGGAGATTTTGTTTCCACTGGACCTTTATGGATATTTTCCTAGCAAACATTCTTCCCCCACAAAGACCTTTGAAGAGCAGATTTTCTGTAATAAATGGAATGCTAAAAAAAGAAATTTTAAATTAAATGCCATTGGTATGCAGATGGATTGAGGAGGGGACTGAGATCAAGGCCCTGGAGTTGTGTCCTTGCACAGCTGAACTTGCCTGGCCTGCCATGGCTTCCCGTGATCGTGGGTTCAACGGACCCCACGCCCGTAGCCGCACACGGGTGGTCCCCTCCGCACTGGGGCTGTTCCAGGAGCAGCCTGCCGGGAACGCTCCCGGCAGATGGGGCAGAGCTGGACTTTGTCAGCAGCGTTTTGCTGACGCCCTCTGCCTGAGGACAATGATGCAGTGCCATAAAAGAGCTATTTGCTGCAGGAGCAACCCACAGGACTGTGCCAGGCACTGCAGAGAGAGCTCCTCTCTGCATGGGACGGGTAGAGTTGCGAGGAAATTAAAAAGATGCAGTCTCTGTTTTCTGGAGCCTTCACAGGATAACTTGAGGTATTTCTCTATTGAGTAATTAGGTAACATGGCAAATGACTGCCCAAAAGGACTCATGCCCAACAAGGTGGCCAAGGGCCTTTTCAAACAGCTGAGCTTCTACGTTCACATAAAGCTTTGTTCTGATTTCAGTGTAGCAAAGGGAACTGCAGCCGGAAAGCAAAAGTTGCCAAGGACTTGGCATGTTGTGTAGCTCCCAGGGCACTTCTGGGTGTCCCTGCATCCCTGACAAGCTGCCACCTACTTACTGCATGGTTTTGGTTTGCTCAGGTGAAGCCTTGGTATTTCTCCTCAAGGCTGTACTGTTACAAACTCTCATCCAGATGTCTTTGGCAAATTGGCTCTGTGGAGCCACACAAATCAGAGGACAGCTGTGACGGTGACTCAGTTTTGCAGATTTACCTGAGGCTCCTCTCCAGGCAATTAGATGAGTTTGGTAAAATCATGTACATGTAAAATCATTTCAGAATTGTAAACCAGTATTTTTTAAAGAGAGAGAACTATCACCTTCCTTTGCTGAGTACAGTGAATGGAGAGAAGTAAACAAGTCAATAGCTTTTCCCTGTCCCCCTCACCTCCAGTGCATAATTTCCCCCTGCTGCCCGTCCTGGCTGTGGCTGAAGGGAAGACTAGACCTGCGTTGGCCCGTTTCATTGTTTGCTGCTGCGAGGCAGTACCACGGAATGCACTAAAATACCACAGCTCACTGCACCCCAGAACGCCACCCTGGCAAAGATTTCTGCAAACATGAAAGACAGGAATCATGCCCAAGAAGCAAGAGAAGCGGCCAAGCCTTCTGCTGCAGTTTTGGCCATGTGGTACTGGACTCAGCAAGCAGGTCTGACATGATCCTACCGTGCTGGCTTGCAAGCAGCGACTGCAGCAAAAGAATCTGCTCTTGATCTGTGTTACACAGGATAAACAAGAAAGACTCAGATTTCCCGGGATGGCAAAATACCTACCCAAGCTCCATCTGGTCCAAACAGCTCTAAAAAGTTGCCAATAAATTCCCTGGACTTTTCTTCCCATTTCTGAATGAGGTCATGGCTCTTCTCCTCCACCTTGTTAACAAATTCTTTAGATTTTTCCTCCACATTCTTGACTTTTTCTTTCATTTTGTCCACTTGGTTTTGAAAGCGGTATTTCTTCTCCTGTTTTAAAAGTGTGAACAGAGAGATTATGTAAGGACCTGGTAATAATTAGCAACTGAAAGTAGGGAAGAAAAAATACATTAATATTAAAATTACTTATGACCTTAGTTAAATATTCCCACATCATATTTGAAAATAAAAAAAAATATTGTATTTCACACTTATGCTCATCATTTATTGTGCTTCAATCACTATGAGAATCTTCCCACATTTTTCAGACTGGCTGGATTTTTTAAACAATAAGATGAATCTTGTTATGATACAAATGAGGAATTAACAGCCCAAACTTAGTAGCACCCAGAAGGCAAGTTTCCATACGTTTCCTTGCAAAGGCATCCCGGTGCTGACTTGCCATCAGGGCTTGCAAGCTGGCCCAAAGTGCCTCTTTGGACAGGTTTCTCAAGGCAGAAGATGACCACTGGCACCTACAAATGGGGATAACATGGGGGCCTCTGCCTGTAGCACAGAGACGTGCACAGGCCAGTCACCTGTGGCCAGCTAACTTGATAGAAAAGAGAGCAGACTCCTAATTGCTGAGTGATACAGGGGAAAAAAAAGAAGGAAAGAGATGGTGCTGTTAGGGAGCTCCAGTCTGGCCAAGCTTGAAAAATACTTCACGGTAAAGGTTTTTGTCTTGAAATACTTCTGTGCTCCTCAAAAGTAAAGCACACAGAATTCATTACAGTTACTTGAAGATGTAACAACTTCTGCAGAAGCACAGCTCACTCTCAGCTTTTAATTTTCTGTGATTTTTAACTAACGTACTTCTAACTTACTTCTAAAAAATATGCTGTATAGTTCCCCTGTAGTTAATATCTAGCTGCTACAGTGGGCCTATACTCTATATAGCAGCTTAAGTAGGCCTTTGGCTCAGATATATGCAGTACAATCTTCTGACTCCCCGGATTTTGCGGGTTATGTGTTATTGCTTTCTTTTTGTGCCTGTTACACCTACTATTGAGAAAAGAGATGGGGCTGGGGGTTATTCTTGCTCATGCTCCTCTAGAAGAACTGATGAAAGCCCAGTTGTAGATAAAAATATGCACAGCTTGGTCTCTACATCTCAGACCACATACAGAAATGTTACATTTAAAAAATATCATTGAATACAACATTGAAAAGAAAAATGTAGCCACACAAATACATATACCTAAACAGTGAGCATTTACATGCCTAATGTTCTGGCACAGCTCACTAGCAAATCTAGCCTGTCATTCTGAATCTGAGAAGTACTGACCATCAATTTGAGAAGAGCTTAAAATGCCCTTTCCTGCTCACTCTCCAGAATGTAAACACACTGCAGATCAGAAGTTTAAAATATACCCACGTTGTTTTTCAGCAGTTTATTTTCAATGTTTTCAATGCCAAATGCTTTATGGAATTAACATTTCCATGACATTTTACAAATAAAAATGCAGCACTTCAAAGCAACAGCAGATGCAAAAATTCACAGTGACACGGGGACATGTCTTTCCCCAGCAAAATCAATAAAGTCTGAAGAAACCTCACCTGCTTTAACTACAACCTTTAACTATAACCTATATAAACTATAACTATAACCTTCCTTGAGCTATTTGAGAAATCAACTCTTTTCTATCTTGAAAATGTTGTTTTGGTTTGGGTTGGGGTTTTTTTAAACACAAAAAGACCCTGTTTTTTAAACACAAAAAGCAGTATTTCTTTCTACATTTAAATTACAATAAACTAAATAACCAAATGTCTGGATACATCAGTGTCTTTGGTTTGTGAGAAGCATAAGTTATGTAACGGTTTCTTAACCTCAGAGCAGCTAAAGAATACATCTGAGAACCCCAAAGGGAAGTTAGCATCCGGAGTGCCATAATCTAATGGATGTTTGCTATTGGGATCCCTACGGCTGGAATATTTGCAGCAGGAAATTTTAAATATACCAAAAGCACTGAACTGTACTAGAGAGATGTAGAAAAGAGAAGCATACTGACATAAATATTTATGTCCTGTGTTCTACAATGTATCTGCAAGACCTTAAAGCAAGAAGCATGTAAACAAAATACTCACAAAATGACACAACTCAGTCTGCCATAAGGGATTTCCTAGTTCCCAAAAGAAAGGCTTCTGTGATGGAACCCAATCACAAGAACCTTTCAGTAATGTGGGTTTTCCACAGGTCTGACAGTTAAGACTTTAAACAGAAGACAGCGGAAAGTACATTCATTCCTGCTACATATTTCTTCCTTACTGGAGGGTAAGGTGCAGTTCCGTATGTGAAAGCTGCATAATTTGAGCTGTCCCCTTCTTTGAGCAATCCTTTAAGTGGCACCCTTGCCCTGTCAATCATACTGCATGTTGTGGTATCTAATCTCTTCAGTATCATTTAGGCACTGGTTTCCTAACAAGCTTCCTTGTGTCTTAAGAGGCTTCTCCTGCGTCATTTGTTTTGTTATTTTTATCTTATTACTTTGGAAAGAAAGAGCTTGGATACCAGAATCTTTGCTGTCTTCTCACAATGAAAATAGTCAGTTCTTGGATGAGTGCTTGAAGGGCACTAAGGCTGGGGCTCGATTTCTTTCTTGGCACTCTGTCATGTGCAGCTCAAGGAGAACTACGGAGTAAAATTTCTGTTACAAGCACCCAATTGTTGGATGGAAATGAAGCTGCTAATTACTAGCACTAGTTAAAACAATCCTTAACTCACCTATTTCTTTATTTTTTTCACCTGTCTTCTATTTTGAAAGCACCAGGAAGAAGATATGCTCTCTTAGTACTTGCTCCAAGGTAGCACTTTTGAGACACCCTTTCCCAAGCACATGCAGGTGAGTGCACTTACATTTATAAAACTAACATTCAGCTCCTTGGCCGTGTATCCTCGCTGGAGGTTCCGTCGGGCATAAACATCGTAATCCCGGACAATCCGTGTGATGATGTCTGATGTTGAGATCCCTTCAGTTCTCTGTGTGGGAACGAACATTCCTGAGCAAAGGGAGAAAAGAAACCCCACTGAGAAAGCATGGCAGGACCTGGCTGTGCAGCAGGGAGCTGAGAATGAGCCTGCACACAAAGATGTCTCATCAAAGAGAAAAAGCCTGAAATTCTGCCTAGCTTGTTCACAGGTTTTTTTTTTTCCCCATTTTTCCTGCGTGAGCAATGCTGCTAAACATTTCATTTTCACTCCACTAAAAAACAGCTAAAACTTGTCCATTTCACAGTGTCAGTTGTGATGTTCAGGTTCTTACCTAGAGTGGCAGGGCTTGCTGTGTCAGGAAGGCTACACCTAACAATTGCAGACAATTCACCGAACAGTTATTTCCATAAGATAAGCCTTTATTTGATGCCATATATAGTTTTTGTTTTGTTTTTGTTTTTCTTCTGGCTCCCAATCACATTACTGAAAGGCCTTTTTACTTATCTGGATTGCCACATATTTCTGCTCTCCTCTCCATTGCTATTGCACCCTCTTCCAATTCTTGTTCTGCCAAAAAAACAGGCCAACATCTAGCACTGGCCAAAGCCATGAAGCACCTTCAGGTAAAAAATGCATGTTTTTCAGTACAATGAGTTGAACACCCAGGCCGTGCTGGTAGCTTGCAGCAGGTGAAGCATAGCGGTGGGGTAAATAAACATGGCTTTGCTGGGGGGACTAAGAACATCACTTTCTACAGCTGCTGTTGGAAAAGATTAGGCTGGGCCTTATAAAACCCACCCAACCCCCACAACAGAGCAGCCTCTAATAAATCTAGCAATTTGTTAATGCTGCTTGCATTTCCTCAACACAGCTCTGGAATATGTGGCTTTTCAGTGCTCCTTGTGAAGACAGGATCACAGGAAGCGTTCCAGCAAGTCATGAAGGCATCAAGAGCAGAGCGCTAGCACACCTTGCTGCAGTAGTTACTTGGGATTGCAAGAAATCACTACTATCACTTAGATGTAGTTGCAACATTAAACTGCTGATAAGAGAGAAAAGGAGCTGAGACTAGCAAGGGTTTTGCAAAAAAAAATTAGTGCTCTCTCTTAAAAGGGCTCTCCCTGAAGCAGGCAGGCACTGCCAGCCAACTGCACAGGCTTAGAGCGAGGTCAGGGGAAGGATCAGGCAGCTCAGCAGTCTCTTGCGGGGGAACGATATGTGGCAGTTTTTCCTTTATTATCCCTAATTAATGCTCTGCTAAAAATAGATCCTTTTAATCACAAGCAGAGAGGTTTCCCTGCTCACGCTTTTCAGGCTTGCAGCAGTCAGTCAGGAAACTATTTTGGGAAGCGGTAAATCCCACTTTAAGTCAGAAGCCTTTATAGATAGAAGCTACACGAATCCATGAACAAAATGCCCAACAACCCCAGGCAGGAAAATAAAGAGGGGAGCACTAATTAAGGAAAGGGAGAAATGTGCACAAATGCACCCATAGCATTGGTCTATTTTGAACAAAATACCCCAAGGGAGAAACTCATTATAGCAGTAACTCAGTTCTGGATTGTTAGAACCACATCAATAGATCTCAAAATTTTGCACAAATTAGGTGAGTAGCACTATCCTTATTTCAGACATAAAAACCCCGCAGTGATACAAACTGAAGTCACTTCTCCAGTACTCAGTGGTTAGACAACACAAAAAGCAGCTTATCTATTAAGCTTATCAAAAGGATGAAACTGAAATTTCAGTTCAAACAAAGTCTAGCTACACAGAGCAAATAAGTAGGAAATGGGAGAAACTGCAGATGCAACCAGAAGTTATTGTTACTTAAAAATGTGAAACCTGCTTGTTTGCACTCCTTTCCATTTTCAGCCAAATGCCCCTGATTTATAGAATCTGGGCTGAAATGTACTAGGAATGCAGCAAGCCTTTTGCTGCTAATCCCTGCTTTTATAGGCAACTAACCTTGTTGGACTGCAAGAGACAGACCTGAAGTTCTCATCAGGACGCAGGTGTGATGCGTCACAGCGCGCCTGAGAGGAGCAGAGCAGGATGTGCCTCGTGTGGGCACCCTCCAGCCTGTGCCGATAACAACACGGGCAGCCAGCCCTACCAGGGGTGTTTGTCCTGCTGCCTGGGAAAGGGGCTGCTCTCCAGCTTTGAAGCTGCACAGCAGGGATGCCCAAGGGAGGACTGTGAGCCGGGGCCACAGAAAGGTCTGCAAGAGGAGCAGAGTGAGATGCACTACTGCGCAAGACTCACACTTTTGGCCCAGGTGAGCACCTGTCTGCTGCTGCCACAGTACAGCCTGTGGACGTCACTACCCGCTACAGATTACCCTGGGGCAGATCTTGGGGGTTTCTTTTTTAAGCCTCCAATACATATTCATGTAGATAGACTCTCTGGTGTTCAAAGCAGTCCCTCTAGGAAGCAGCGGAAGAAAACTTTAATCCTTCTCTCACAGCTCAGTGTGTTAGCTGCTCCTGGCAAACAGCAGCCTAAGTTGTGCTGTTTGCTTTCATTCCAGCATTCACAAATGGGAGAGACAGACTCCCAACAAAGCCTGATCATGTCCAATGCCATATGGTAATGAACCAAACATGCCAACACTTGTGCCACAATAATTTATCTCATGATGACTTAAATCCTCTGCCAGTGTGGCGAGAAGCAGCTGCAGTGTAAACCCGAGGCGGATGCTGGGGACTTCTGGGGGCTCCCTGTGACCCTCTTTCCACAGAGAAATGTGGTGGCTTCCCAGGGCAGTCGGTTTGTGATGACCAAAAAGCTACTCAAGTTTGCTGGGCTACAGTAGGTTCTTAACTCAATTTCTTTGGCTCAAATCTGTCAGTGGAGGGCCCTGCTGTTGCTAATAAAGCCAGAGGGGACTCTCTCATGACTTCTTTAAGCGGTTTTGTACAGGTTGTGGTAGGAATTCAGACAAGCAGATCCTCTGTGGTTTTACAAAGAGAACCCTTCTGTTAGTGATAACTACCAGTAGGGTAGAGAATGTGACATTATTTCTATTGTTTCTCTCCCAGCAGTCGTAATCAAAAGGCAATAAGAGAGTTTAAGGCACCCTTACCTGCCTCTTTTATATGTTTGTATACATCATCCGAGCCAGCAGAGGAGTATGGGATATCATCATGGGCTACAAAGTCAATCTGCAAGCAAACAGAAGAATCACAGGCAACCATCACTAAATTCTGGTTCAGTGTTTGGTTTTTTTTTTTTCTTTCTCTTTCTGATCCTATCTTTTCTTGATTGCACCTCATCCTAAAATACTGCCTCTGATTTAGACCCACAACCACTAYGTTCTATGGTCAGTTTGAAAGAAAACTCGTGTCCAGAAGCCCTGATGTTAACACATTGCTCTGGCAGTCTCTGAGTGATGTTCTATATAAAATCTAAGCCACCTGTTTCCTTTATTGACACTGGAAAGCTTCTTAAGTCAAGTGGCAAAAAGTCAACTTTAAAAACTGCAGAAGCAAGATTATGATGCTGCTTCCTTGGGTCTATGTATATACACAAGTGTTCCGAGCAACTATCTTGCTATACATTCATCACACAGTGACGTGGACACTAAAATAAATTCTAATTCATTACAGATTTGTTAACTATATGATTGTAAGGCAGTCAATAGCATGTCAGAATAGTTGTATACATTTCAGCTCCTGCCATTTTTACGTACATCTGTCCAATTACCGCACATGTTACAATTAAGAAGAAATGTGCCTTTACTTCAGGCTTTTACAGGACTTCAATCATTACATTATAGGATTTCTGGTTCATGAGCTCCCTTCCTACACTTGCAATATATGGATAATTGTTCAGAGTTATTTTGCCATTCAAAAAATCCACTACAGAAAGTGACTACAGTCCTGCCAGTAGACTGGGGGGGGAGGTGGGAGGGAGAGAAAGGCAAGAAAAGTAGAACATCTTCTCAGGCAAAGCAATGCAATATACCTAACTCCAGCAGCTGGAATTAACTGAACCACATTATTTACTCCATCTAATAGAATTTCACATGCTTGCTGTTTTTTCGTAACCATCAGGCTACAGAGGGAAGGCAGGTGGTTGGGGTGAATGTACCTTGTGCTTTTCAAGGAACTCGGGTGTCAATGTCCAGGGTGCATCTCTGATGACCTCATCTACATAGCGACAGTGTCTGAGGGCTTCATATCGCTCAGTTTCATTCATCACAGTGAAGCCTTTGAATTTATGAGTTAAATCATCACTGCAAACTAAAATAGGGAAGTGTCAACAGAACAGCTCTACATCTAGTACAATTAGCATGACCAACAAGTCTTGATAATTCCCTCAAGTGCTCAGTGCCGTTTTGGAGCACTCCAGTGTATCTGCACAGGCTCAGCAGATACAGCCCTAGACCTAAGAGAGATCCTCCTGCTTCCTGCAGCTGCAGCCAGAGCTCAAGTGAGGGACCACATCTCAAACAGTATCGTGTGCAAGGGGACTCAACCTACTCTAAGTGGAGATTTCAGGGGCTGTAAAATTCCCAGGGTGAAGAACAGAGTTTTAAAGAAAAATGAGCTGCCAGCCATCAAAAGTGCGTGCAAAGTTAATGTGCCCCAGAACAGCTGAGGTGCGAAGGCAGCTCTGGAGAGCAGCTAGTCCCCCCTGCTCAGAACAGGGCCAGCCAGAGCAGGCTGCTCAGCACTGTGTGTGGTTGGGTTTGGAGTATCTCCGAGGACAGAGGCTCCACAACCTCTCCGGTCAATCTGTGCCAGTGTCTCATCTCCCTCACAATAAGAAAGGTTTTTCTTATGATTAATAGAAATGATTAATTTACCACCATAGCTCTAAATTATGGCAAACCAGTTTTTCATAAAATAAGCACTGATAGAAAACAAAGACTGTGAGAAACCATATGCTTTAGTGGAAAGGGCAAAGCGTGAACAGTCCAAACATCCTGCACCTTTAACTCTGCATATGACAATGTTTTGACTATAAAAATTGCCATTATTTCTCTACCCATGTCCCCTTGACTGTATCTCTGTCCAGAGTCACAGCTACAACCATCCTTACAACCTACATAGACTGATTTGATAGCCTTTATACCTGGTCTGACTGTTGCTGTCCTTCACCACAGGTAAAGCCTGCATGTGCCTTTGGTTCTCACTTGACTAAGACACCTGGACAAGCACCGAATGTCCCTGGCGAATTAAAGACAACATTGCCAGTGTTGCATGGAAGTGCAGGAGCTGCCTCACAGCTGAAGTTGCCTTCTAATTTGAAAACATCAGCCTATCAGACAAGGCTCTGGTCTTTTTGAAACCTAAAATGCACGTTCTTGCTGTAATGGTCATTAAAGATCTTTAAGGTAGGTAAAAATGTAGGAGGACTTAGTTTGGTCTGGAGTTTGTGAAATTCAAAGCCACAAATTCATATACCTATGCACTTCAGCTGGAGGAATGCTGCTCTCATCCTAGTATGTTATATTGATCTCCCTGATGAGGAATTTACTGGAAATCAAAGCATTTTCAGTAGAAAGATCTTTTCTGAGATTGTATTTCTATTTACTTAAAAGTCTTTACATCACCTTAAAGCTGAGCTTTCCTGGAAGAAAATCTACCAAAATTACTAGAAAATAGTATTTTTTGCTCAAATTCTGTAGACAAAGTTTGTTTCATTTTTGATTACTGTTATGCACACTGCAGATGCACGGTGTGTCTGTATTTCCTTTTGGTGCTGTCATCCTGCTCTAATGACTGATTTGGGAAGATATAAACATGTATTAAAAATAAACAAATGAACAAACAAACAAAAATATCCAAATTATATCCTTTGTAACAGGAAATAAAAGGGGCTGGAGGGGACACGCACCCACAAAGGCACATGACAGAAGTGCTTTTGCAGCACAAATTGTACGTGGGTGTGGAGAGGTGCCCGTTTGTTTTCTACACATGATGCTATGGCACAGTGCGCTGCTGGCAAAAGGTGCTGATGAGTGCTGGCTGCTTCGTCCTTCTCTCAGGAAATAAAGGGGAAAGGAGAAAGAGACTATGAATTTCAAAGCAGTCATGCTTTGGCCCCAGAGCTCCTTCCAGGATCTCTAACAATTATTCCCTTTAAAAACAAAATAAAACCTCCATAGCTTTCAGCTTTTAAACCTCACAGTCCTTCACCCTTACTGGCTTCTTCTGCCACCTGTCTGGATCAGTAAGAAAGTAATAGAGAGTCATTAACATTTCTTTGATAACAAAGGGCTGTCTCCTCCTTTCCCCCCGAGGAAGATACATTTGAATTGCCATAATTCATTAACTTAAGGATAAAACTGAAGACTGTGTTACTGTGTTTATAAGGAGGTTTTCCTTTTCTGTATGTTACATCTTACTTTTTTTCCCAGCTTTTTCACCAATCTGGGACAAAGATACAAAATAACACATGTCAGAAAGTGTCTGAACACTGCACTCAGCCTCTTTAGCATCACTCCTGCAAGCAGGTGAACAGTATACTTTTGCTGTGAAATGTTAACAAGAGGCACATCTCAACCCCAAAGGCACAGGGAAACTGCAACTGAAACACGCATCGAAGAGGCCTCACAAGAGCAGTGCTTGCACAGCCAGCTAGGAAGCTCAGGCACGCTCAGGTGACTTGTCGGGCATACTCCAACTGCTCAACATCTGTTAGCATGCTAGACAGCAGAGCAGAAGATATCCACAAAATGAAACCCAGAGTAACATACCTAGCAACCCTTGTGAGCTGAAAAACATTTCCAAATCTTGCCCCTCGTTTGGGTGCCCAAGGCTAGCCCACCAGGATGAGCTTCCCTGGCACGCTGGGGCCCTGGCAGCCAGGGAAGGGGCTGCATGCAGCCGCCAGCATCGCAACTGAGCAGCCAGGAATAAATGAGCCATTGATCTAATTCACTCATCTCCATCTTTGAACAATTTTGAAGCAATAAGTGAAAAAGGTAAATTATTCATATGGAGCTATTCTAAGCTCTGAGTGATGCAGGCATCTGCTTAGACCAGGACAGGAATTGTACCTGTGCTGCTGAGGGCAGAATTTGACTTTTACTTTAATTGATGCAATTCTAAGATGTAATTCAAGGCAAATAGCCTACAGAAAACCTGCAGAGAGAAAGCAGCACTCAGAGTCACAGTGTATAAACAGCTGGGGTTGAGAGAACTGCAATAGCTCTCTGCTGCTAAAGCACAGAAGCAAAAATACAGTGCAATAAATAACTCTGATCTTACCTCCTACTAATAAGTAGCTATTTGGGAACAGAGTTTTAGCTTGCATAAGAGCTCTAGCATGGCCAGAATGGAAGAGGTCAAATATCCCATCTGCATACACTCTGACAGGTCTGTCAGCTGCAGAAAAAGAAACACAACAGTGATTTTCCAGACCCAAAACAAGTTGCACATAATTCTGCTGGACAGAGTTTTGTTCCCAGACAAGATGGTCCTGGAGCTTTTTTCCCAGTTCAGATTTTCAAAATACACCATAGGTGAAGTTGCAGTATAGTCACTGCTTTCTTCTCTCAGACTCAGCCTATTATCGTCATCCATCATCCGTGTATTCTAATTTAGCAAAAATGTCATCCTGCTGCCTCATTCAGAGTCCTACCATATGTTTTGTTCTTCTCTCTCTTTCTAGCCAGTCCTGCCTTCTAGATTCTTTTTGAATTTCTTTTCTTATTTTCTTCCCCTTCTCTTTTACTTCCTCTCTCCCTTCTTTTCCCCACAGCCTGCCATTGTAAAAATGCACTGCTTACCTTTTCCACATAAACCTTTCACTCTCCATTTTTCATACTTCCAGCAACCTCTTCTCTCTAGTGATCCTATCATGCATTTGCCCCACTGTCCTCCTGCTAGCAACCTTATAATTCTGTTTCCCTATGACCTCTTCAGCAGTGCCCAATGTCCTGAGATAAAAAAGGAGCTGCTTGATCAAGCAACAGGCCTGACAGCTGCGCTGCAGAGAAGGCACCTCTGAGCAAAAGGCCATCAGAGAAGAAGGCAAATGAGCTCCAACCTCCGTCAACGGAGCTGCTGTGCTACAGAGAGAAGAGCTGGCTATGATGGCATCTGAGGGCCATAGAAACATGGGAAAATGTTCCTTGCAAAGCTGACTAGAAAACTGGGACAGCATAAGACCCAGAAAGCTGGGTCTTATTCCTGTAAAATGGGTATATTTTAAAAGCTTACTTAAAATATATAAAATAAGCTCATGAGGCTTTTTTTTTCCCTTAAAATAATCTCTTAGAAATTAGAGGAAAGGGTTCAAATATATTTGGGACTTTTGGTGAGCTCATTTTGTCTCTCTAGCCCAATAACAGAGGCAGGCTTGGAAAAAATGTCCAGGTCAAGAGTTAAAAAATTTGGCACACTTTGCAGAGGCTTTAAGGTCACCTATGGTTTGACATGGTCAACATGGATGTGAGTAAAGGAAAAAAACTTTCCCTGGTACAGAGGCAGTATGTGCAAAAGGTTCAGGAGGTCGCCCACACACAGTCAGATTTTCTGGCTGCCTGGAATGGGTGGGCCAGCCTTCCTTTCCGCTAGCGTTCAGCATCCATGAGCTGGTGAACCTCGAACTTGATCTACTGTCTCTTGTTTCTCTAGCAAGGGAGAAGCGTGCTGCACCCTTTTGCAGCCCCGCTAGCAGCAGGCTCCCCACGCCTACCTGGTGTCCCCAGGCGGGCCTGTGCCACCGTGAGCTTCTCGTGGGGCGCCTGGCACTGGCAGCTGGTCTCGTCCGCAAACGGAGCAGGGGCTGTCAGGGTCTGCAAGGGTGGTAGGGAGAGAGGGGAGGAAAAAAAGCACATGGAAAGTCAATTTTGTTTTCCACCAGGTAGTTGAAACAGAACCACATAATTGTGGCAGGATGCTCTCACCAGGCTTAATGCTGATTTGATCCTTCAGGTTTTTGGTCATGCCTGAGCATTGCAGTTCAGAGGAGGCAAAATGATGGGGAAAAATGCCTTTGAAACACACCATGCAAACTAATTCTTAGTTTCTGTTGAGAAGCTCGAGCATTTTTGAGGTGGGTGCAGGTAAATATCTGTTCAGTTTGAAACCTGTAGCTCACGTGACCACAGGCCTGAGCAGCTTAATCCTTGGTTTGGATCTCAATGAGTCCAAAGATCCCAGATGTGCAATGTATTTTGATATGTATAAACAATAGCTGAAAAGACTAATTAGGATTTGGAATGCTGCAAATTGCACCTCATCACCACCACTAATAAAATGTCAGTCCTGCTGATTGGGCACTACCGGATGTACTGGTGTATTCCTAGTTCAATCAGAATACTGGATATTTTGGAAGAACTATTTAAAATAAAGGCTGCAATAAGGGCATCTGCAGCCAGATGCCATACATAACTAGAGCCTAGTGAGCTGCAATTCCTCTCTTCACTCTGACATGTGCTGTAATAAACCTAACAGCCTCTAATTGTGATCAAAGTGCCCTGAGGGTCCTTAGTCTGAAGAGTTATATCCTAAAGAGAGAGGAGAGAAAGTGAGGATGTGTGAAGAATGACACAGTACTATGTGTCTGAAAACTTTCTGATCACAGAAGTCACATTTTCTCTTCATGCTTCTGTTGTATGGTTTGATATGAAAAAAAATGCTTCTACTATGTTTTGCTTATTTTTTCTGTGAAATCACAGAAGCAGCAAACTAGCATTAGTTGTGTTTTGTTTTATTCCGAATGAAACGGTGGCTCAGAGCACCCAAAGGAAGAGTATCACTTGCTTTGCCTTACCATGATCTACCTGGGACTGCCTGACCTTGGCACTGGAGGTTCAGTCTGGTTCTGACAGCAACAATTGGTGCCATGCACAGCTGTCCTATCAGCCCGAGCACTTGTGGCTGATCATAACAAAATAACTCTTCCCTCATTTACTGAATGTTTAATCACTGCTTTTCAGCATCCCTGAGACACGCTAACCCAAGGCATTTAATGCCTTTCTGTTGCTGCCCTCTGTGCTTACAGGCTTGTCTGCGATGAAAGCTCAGAGAATCAAAGCAAAATAGGCCCAGAGAAACCTCAAAGACAGCTCTGATGCCAAAAAGCAGGATCAAATATATTTATGTAATTCCCAAGAGAAATTAATCCAGCCTCTTCTTAAAACCCACAGTTACAGTGTTAACCCTTCCTAATGGCTAAACTAGATGTTCTTTGCGAACAATTTTAAATCATTAGTCTTCTCCTCTTCCCAATGCTTTAAAGGTATTGTTTTCCATAACTGAACTAGCTGCGTGTCTCACTCAGATTTACTCTTTTTCAGTACCTTCAGCCACTCCTCACATGTCTAATGGGTCTCTGACCATCATTCATGGTCATCCATGTCCAACTGTCTATTTTTTTTAAAAAAGGTAGCACCTGGAATTAGAGATAGCATTCCAGATCTCCACCTTTATTACTTTATCTTTATTACTGCCTTCATTGACTTGTTTTCAGCTGTGCTAACCAATTCCCAATTCTTTTCTATGGAACCGTGGCTCCCTTACTTCCCCTTATGTGTGGCTGATTGTTCCTCTCTGATTTTGCTCTTAGTGAACTATGTTCCTCCTGCTCCACCAGTTTCTCAACATCTCTTGGATTTCTACTCCTGTCCTCTCACTTGCTTGGACCTCTTTCAGCTTGCTACTGTATGTGAATTTAAGACATATAATTTCTAGTCATCATCTCACATATTAAAGAATAACACCAGGTGTAGGCCATACCCCTGGGAAATCCCGCTCAGATACCAAGATGAATGTCACAAATCACTCTCAGGGGGCTCCACCTCAAACCACCTAAGTTAGGGACTTAGATGCAGGTGCCATGGGTGGGTTAGGGAAGGATCTTGTTTCCAAAGCAGTCATAGCTGCCTGTGATTAGATCTCATGCCTGTGATTAGATCCGATGAACCTCCAAAGGAAGACCTATCATGGACTGGTGCATGGCTGTAAACAGATCGTGCAGCTTCATACAAGACAAATTCACATTTCTACTTCTAGGAGAATACTGCTTGCCTATCTAGTTTCTTCTACATCTGCTAATGTAATCCCTTCATAATGTCTGGCAAACTGAATGTTTTCAGGCAGTGCAAAAGACAACACAACTTAAGGTTTAAGGTTTAACTTAAGTTAGTGACAGGCACTTGCATTTTCTTGTCCTAATGTTGCAGCAAAAGCATAAACTAAGTTCTAAGATTCACCTGCAGCTCCAGCTGCTTTGTGATTTACTATTTATTTTGCTTCCACAAAAAAGCTCTCAACACATTTCTTTATTCCTTCTTCTTTCCTTAGGATGAGTTTTAAAAAATGGAGAAACTGTAGCAAACTCCAACTTTCTGTCTGGGTTTCAAGGCAGGAAACTGTTCAGCTGGCCACCCACACAGCACAGCGTAGAATATTACACATAATCATACAGTGTGAGCTCCTTTCTTTATTTTCTAAATACTGTCTTTTCGCTTCTGTCTTTGTGATAGCTGGGTGCTAACCTGTCTTTTTATCTTCAACCAAGGTCAAGTTACAGAGCAGCCCATGCAGCTTGGTTCATGCTGGGATAAAGAGGAAGGTAGGGATGTTAAAACAGTAATGGCTATGGTCTGAGGCCTGCAACTGGTAATCAGATCCTAGCTTGGGAGAGGCTGTTTCCTTGGAGATCATTTGAAGAAAATAGGCCCAGTTTGTAGCAAGATTTTTTTCCAGGCAAACACAGTAGTGCTTTTAATCCATGTAAAAGCCTTTGCAACACCAAGACTTTTCCTTCAGTTTCTGCTAAATGAAGAGTAACCTTTATCAGCTTTCTGTAAGTCCATTTTTTGCAATCATTCAATGCTAAGACTCACAACTTAGAGCTTAAAACCAGACTTGTCAATATTTCCATTACCCTGTATCTCTTAGCCATTGGATACTAAAGACAACTAACACAATAGACTAAAATGTCTTCTGACAAAGAGAAGCCACATGCAGAAATACATAAATATAGTGCTAACAGATCACGTCCATCCAATACAGTCATAGCTCCCAACTACTACCCAAGATTTCTTCACTTGATCTAGCCTACATATAGGAGCATAATGAGAACATCTTATGTGTAAGATAATATAAACCCATTTGGTTCCTATGAAAAGCATAAGAAAATATTTCAATAAAGGATTAAAACTCAGAAACAATCAAAACTCTCTCAGTTTGTATACAGTTACTTGCATTCTTCCAGTTTCTTGGCAGTAGTAACTAGAATTGGGAGAAGAGAGCGAGTAATGTTTACAGCAGCTTTTCACCTGGGTTTATCCATTAAAATATTTCTAAGAGATTGTCATAGTTTTGCCAATAACCAGATGATTAGACAAAGACTTTGTGCAAATGTATGTCTGTCTTGAGCTGACAGATTTTTGACGTGGTTATTTCCCAGGCATTCACATATTGTGATTAGTCAAGGAAGTCACATTATCCTTGTTTTAGAGGCCACAGTAAGCTTCTATGATCCTCATCAACTTGTAGCAAAGTATTCTACAGCTTATGTGTGGGTTAAACGAAGAATTATTTAATTTTTCTCCTTCTAAATCTGTCTCTTGCTTGTATGACTTGATATTGTATGACTTGTATTACTTGATCCAATTCTTGTATTGAAAGCTTTAGGAAATTCACCCATATTCACCTCTTCTCTGTGTTCTCTCTTTTCTTCCCTCATTTTTTTCCAGGATAAAGAATTCTTCCCTGTTTATTAGCTCCTCATACAGAAGCTGCTCTATGCCTTTATTTTTGCTGCCTTCCCCTGAAGCTGCAAGGTGGTTACATACTGTTCATACTGACATTTTTCCAATTCTTAGAGCTTTAATAGATACAGATAGAAAATTACTCATGTGGTGCTCACACTTTGCGGTTATTTTTGTAACACAACCCCCTAACACCTGATATGAGTAGACAGAATTTGCTTTCATTTAAGCAGTCTAAATGTCACATCGATAACTTATTACTAATACATTACATGTGGTGTTTAGAGAAAGCCATTTACATGTCATAAATTGAAAAAGTATTGTTCAATTAGCACTCTTTAGGAATATTTACTTTCAAATGTGTAAGTAAACTCTGCAATGGTCTTGCAAGTACAGTTTCCTGAGAATGAGACCAGATTCAAACGTAATGAAATTGAGGTCCAAACACCGAAGATGAACCCTGTATGTGAAAACCACACACCAAGTTATACTTTTTTCTTCACAAGCAATTCATTCTGTGACAAGTTTAAGTAATGTCTGTCTTGCATTCTCACAAGCTCCAAAAATAACGACCAATTTCAACAAACTTCACTAAGTTACAAGATAGGAAGGCGGAAAAAGTGGGGTGTCCCAGGAAATTACTCTGAACTTCATTTGCAGCTAGTAATGTCTTTATAAGGGCCAGTTACACTTGCTGTGACCCAGAGGGGAGTACAGTGTGGCAGGGAGCACTGTCCAGCTCAGCTGTCTCTCTGGCCAGGATATTTTACAGAAAAATCCTACTTCACAGCTAGAAGTGGTTTATTTGGGGGAGTATCTTAATGTAGCCTTTTTGTTATCACCCTTAATGGGCTATTGTAGCCATTTAACTTCACTGAAATTCAGTAGATTAACATTGGGAGCCTATATTCCATTCATAATAAAATGAAAGTAGTAGGTTATCTGTAGAGGAACAAGAGTCTTATCACTGTAATAACATGACAAAAGGATGAACAGTTCCATACACCTCTTTTCTCAGACTCTTTAAAGTCTGCAAAGGGATGATTAGTTGTTTTATTTTATTGTCTTCTCTATGAGTTTTTATTCAGCAACAAGGAAGACAGAAGTATTTCTGAAAATAAAAAAAAAAAAAAAGACCCATCTTCTATGAAACAGGGCATCTGCTATTATAACTCTGCCTGCAGGGGAACTGTATGCACCAAGATGCCAACTGTATGCCATATGCCAATGGAAGAAGCTTTTTTCCTTTTTTATAAAAATAAATAAATAAAATAAAAAGAGATCAGCACAGTTACTCTACCTCCTTCAGCACATAACTTAAACAGGCAAAACATATACTGTTCATGGTATAGCTATATTTGCAGCAAAGACTTTGCCATCAATAAAAGTCTAAGAAAATTTTAGAATTTAAACCCATATCACTGCAGAGGCAAAACTATGTAGCACAGAGCTGGTCTGTGATTACAAAATAATAAAATAGATACACAAAATTATTTAGAGGGAGGTATGATGCTGTAATCGCCTTTTTTCTCTGAGGGGGTATTTGAAATACATAATTGATTTCCCTGGAACAAATCTCATGGGTATGATCTGCTCAAATGAGGAAAATGTACTTTGGGAAACTGGCCCTTTTGTTGACAAACAGTAATTACAGAGCAGGAAACACTAAGATTGGTTTAGGAGAATTTTTAAGAGTAAAGTGCTCTTTACTCTTAACTTAAATCTTCAGAATGAACTAGAAATGAGTTTCTGAAGTCCTAATACCCTTTGCAAGTGCACAGAATATGTTAAAGACTATGTAGTCCAAGGCTTCTCTTGCAAGTTCAAAGGCTGAATGGTGAAGAATGAAAATCATGTTGTCTAATTTATTTCCACTATTAGCCTGGATCCAAATGGGTAAATTTATGAGCAATTAAGTTGTAATTGAAGGTTGTCATTTGGTGCCTCTTGGTAAAGTTTTCATAAACAATTTACAGTTCCAACTCTAAATAAGGAATCAAAAGGAAACCCAGCCTGTTCTCCCACAGTTCTGCTGACTCTGGGAGGTGACTACGAACAAAATAATGCCAAATAGCCTAGTAAGAATAATAATTAAAAAAAAAACTCTTTGCAAACATTCGAAATTGCCTTATTTTCAATTGCTTTTTTCTAGATTTCATTTTCAATCAAATAGACTTTGCTTGTCATTGTTGTTTAGTTAGTAATTACTAAATGGGAAATGCAATTACAAATGTAAGGTGTAATAGCAGGAAAAAAGCTTACACTGCTTTCTGAAGGGGTACTGTAACTGTACAGATTCACAGATTATGAAACTAAAACAACTATTATGTAATTTACTCTAATCTTTGCAAAAGGCTATAGAATTTCATGACAAGATTCCTGCTTGACAGCCATAATTTTTGACTGAACTGGAACACATTATTTAGAGAACAAAAGTGCAAGTGCAAGAACTCCTGAGGAAGCATCTCAACCTACACAGATATCAAAGAGCAAAGGAAAGTGACTTTCTGCAACGTACACTCCTGACCTTGCTTGGAGGAGAACCACGTACGAGGGACCTGGGTGGGACTCACCCAAACAGCAAAGCGCACGGACGTTGTGCAGCCTGCGAGCCCAGCTCCTACCATTCTCACTGCTGGAGATTCAACCCTGCCATTCCACGACCCAGAAGTCAGAAGGAACCTGCAGTCCTTCAGCATAAGGGAGTACTTTGCTCCTTCTCCAGGGCACTGCTTCCCCAACCTGTAGATGGGGGGGAGGTCTGCAGACGTGAGTCCCAAAAGAGGACATTGGAACTGGGCTGCAGAGCCATCTTGTCCTTAGTGCCTTGGCAATTAAAAGCTGAATGGCAGGCGTTTGCTCGGCCACAATAAATGCAGAGGGGTGGCAGTGGTCAACAGGCCAAAAATGTGGAATTATTGTTCCAATGCCACTCTGTGCTTCATTTATCAATCCAGAAATTGGATAGCATCAGGTCCTATTTTTGGAATTCTAATACCTGGGGTTTTTTTCCTTGTACATAAGTGTAACCTCAGATTTAATACAGGCAAAGGTTGATCTCTTGAAACCAACAGAGTTACAGATAAGAGCAAAAGTGGACTTGGTCCAATATTCAATCTCTACTTGTGCTTCTACACAAAGATTCTTACTATATATCAATTATCTTGTGTACAATAGCATTTTTTTTATAAAACATTACTCAAAACTGAGCAATTTTGAAGTAAAAATAAGTCATTTTTTCCAATAGCATGTGTATTGCTGCATGCATTATTTGCAGACCTCCCAGCTGGAACAGAACCTCCCAGAGAACTATTTTCCCATAGGAAAGGATCACTGATTCAGCCACTGCATTTCACAACATCTCTCTCCCTTTACATCCTTATCCTAATGTGCACATAGGAATCGAAAGCACAATACTTGGAAAAGAAGGTAGTAGCACATATTGTGATGGATGATCCCAGCTGCACTGAAGGATTGTGCATGGTCCTGGATACCTAATTATATACTGCACGTGCTCCTTTAAAAAATATATATATACAAGCCTTCATAGTAACTACAGCAGCACAGTTTAAGAGGTAGATAATATTCTTCCAACAAGGCTACATCAAAAATAGCATGACAGATATTTGTTCCCTGTTTTTTGTCTCATTTGTGAATCTTGCAAACAAATTTCTGTATATCTGACCAATATGTATTGCAGCATATTTCTGGCTAAGTTTGTGGCATTTCACAACACATATCAAGTGCACATTCCTTCATGCAACAGAGGCAAATCACAGTTAAAATTTGATACCTACAGCCAAATGTTTTTTGTTTGTTTGTTTTAAAGCATGGCAAAGAATGCTACATATGTGCAAGTGCAAGGCACACTTGACATTATTTTATGAGTTTTGCTTTTAAGTACTAGCCCATATTTATGAAAACTAAAAGTAAGCGAGAGTAGAAACCAAACTTATTTGGACAGTCATAAAATTAAGTCAAGTAAAGTCATATTTGAGGCTTTTTACATGCATGCCTGTTCTTAGATCTTCTTCGAAGTAATCAGATGGCAGACTCCTCCCCTAAGTCCTAACACCACATCAGAGAGAAAAAGCAGCATGGGATACTTTGCACAATAAAGTTCCATAAATCTAGGTTTAGCTCCCTTGGTTAAAATTGCACATCTCTTTTAGCAATATATGAAAAGTAAATATGATGATGTACAGAAACTCATGGAAGTAGAATATTTGAAATAATTCTACAGGATGCATCAGACCTTCTCAAAACTGACAAATAGTAAAGTAATAAGGTACTCAGAGATAAAAGTGTAGAAAGCCAAGGCTTGCACACCTTTCTTGCTGTTATTTTAAATGTCACACTTGACATTTCATTGCTTAACATTATCAATGGGGAAACCATCTCTAGAGGCAGTCTACTGCCACCTTAAACCATCACTACAGCTGCAGTGAGTGGAAGCATGGAAACTTTCTGCTCTAGTTTTTAATTAAAAAAAAAAAAAAGTATTTCCCAAATGTACCTGAATAATTTGAGTAAAAAAAAAAAATAATGGACTGTCACTTCTTGTAAAAAATGATACAATAAATGAAATGACAAAAGCAGCTGACACATAAAATAACATGATGGCTGTAATCATCGAGTATTTCTGAGGCTCATTTTCCTAGGTATCATAGAGCCAGTGTCCCCAAGATATTTGATGGCCGATTCCAACTGAATTTTAAGAGGCTATAGTCTCTGAATCTCATGGCAAGGCAATACAGATAAATCCAGAATTGGAAGGAGTCTCTGGAATTGCATGAAAAAAAGAAATTCCCAGTATAGCTATGGGAAAGATGAGACTAAGCAGTACATGTTGAAGTTTATTTTCCAGTAAGTTTTGAAGTATATTCATTCTTGTTTAACTTCAGCACTGTTGCTATAAACTGCCATTGTTTCTTTTTGTGCAAGACACTATCTGAAATTGTCTCCCTGATCAAAGTGCACTGAAATGCCTGCTTCTTTAATTCAGGTATGAGTATAGCAAGAACTGGCAATTCTTACAGTACACACTTGACCTTCAGAACTACCCATGCACAATTTCCTTAGGGACTAAGGTTATTTTTTTAATCCTTAGAGACATACCTAAATTAAAGAGAAAGAAATGAAAAAGCATGCAGCTTTGTACTAACTCTCCCGTGCTTCTTCCCTTGGCACTCTGCCATTGAGTAACACTAAAAGTTTGCGTCACTTCTGGGCCTATTTAGTAGAGTCGCACATGGTCAAACCCTAACCTGGAATTCCCAAGCCAAGATCCATTCCCAATCCATGGTGCAACTCACTGAGAAGGAACTGGAGGCAACTGCCAAATCTTTAACAAATTCATCATAAACTGGCAGCAACGTTGGTTCTCATTTTGAACAACGAAGACCAAACCATTGATGGGACAGCAAAGGACTAAGAAGGATCTTAATTCAGGAGTTTGGTCTATACAAACCAAGATTGGAGAAATGCTGTTCCTTTTTATTCTTTCTTGACTAGGTAGCTGCTAAAATCATTACTGTGGACAAAGCCTTAAACTTTAACTGACTTGTTTCGCCACTGTGCATTGAGGCTAAGGTACATGTGCAACTCCACAACAGATTTTGCTTTAGCATTCAGAAACATGGAAGTTGAGAACATAAAGAAGGCAAAGATTTAGTGGGGGAAGGATCTGAGTAATTGACTGAGACATGAATGCTCATTCGAGCTTTAACTGATTAAGAAAATCCGAAGAGTGCCTTGGGAAAAAAAAATAATGGCAACTTATACCACACAATACTATACACCAGAAAACCTCAGGCTTCAATATACATTGAAACTTGCCAGAAAATTGCCTTCACTGTCCTCTGTTCTCCTCATTCAAGGATACAGGGGTTTTCTTTAGTCCTACTGAGATGCTTTCTACCAAGCTAACACATTCGCCTAAAATTAGAAAATCTGATGACAGATATCCATTAAAAATACCTACATTTTTAAGGCTTTAAATATACCATTTATTTTTCAATTAAAAAGATGATGAGAACAACTGTTTCCAAAAAGCAACTAACCCCCTTTCCATCTTCTAAAACTTGGGGTCACTTTAGAGTATTATTTATTGATCTTTCCTTTTTTAAAATAAAAAAAAAGACTAAATGAAGAAACTGAAATCCAATTAATTAATGTTATAGCCTTTAAATAACCAACTAGCAGTATTAAAAAGTGTCTGTAAATATCACTAATTTGACTTGCGACCAATTGTATAATTCCAAATGTACCAAAACTATAGCCTAAGATAACAAATAGAAGAATGACGATTGAGATATCCTCTTTCCTATATACTAATGAAGTGAGTGACTGGATTCACCACTTTAACAGCTGACTTCATAGGAGTCGGATCAAAAAAGGTATTATAGACATTTAAAAAAAGGATCTGACAGGAACTTAAAAATCCACCTTATTAAATCCTCTGTTGAGTTCCATTTAACTTGGGACATTGTCTCTAAACTTCTTGTTTGAGACATAACATTGTAAAGGGAAGGCAAACTACAATTGTCTGTATCATTCTTCTTACCCTAGTTAAGTGCTATAAATTGCATTATACTTCAACAGGCCTTTTATTTTGCCTCCAGATAAGGTAGATATGCTGCCTGACAAAATATCACTTCATATAGACACATTTTCCATAACTCTTCATTCAGAACGTCTCCATTGTCCTTTATTAATTTACAGATACTCATGAAGATCTAAAACATCATAATGATCTCCTGTTTTATTTGTGTACTCTATCTGTCACCCTAATTTCCACAGGAATTCTATAGAATAAGTGATACTGTAAATACTGGCATCATACTGTCACTTCTTTTTTTAAAATCCTTTAAAGTGTCAGACTATGTGCAGTAATATATTCAAAAGGGTTGTTATAGCTGAGCTTTTGACAGAGAAATCTTAGCATGTATGAACATACTGTACTAACAACACATGAACCAGCTTTACCAACCAAAAAAGCTCCAAAAGATTTATACCAAGAAATTAAGAGTTTTCTTAAAAGATAACTTTAATTGTAAGTCTAGAAAGTAGAAAAAGTTTATTTAGGTCAACTCCAACAACAAATGCTATTTCTTGTCATACTAGCAGTATATCTGAACTATAATGTTGTATTTAATTACCAAAGTTTGATTTTAAATGGGTTTTAACTAGGTTTGTGACTAAATTCTTGTGCTGAGTGATTTAATTTGCAGTGCTGAAGTATTGCATTGGCCATGTGCTTTCACGACTTCAGACTGTCTCAGCACTTCTGGGTATTGTTTTTATAAGCACACATGTGTGTATGTATAGGTATTATTATTACTATTGCCTTGCCAACAGTGCATGCAATGATGGGGAAAAGTGTAATCACTCTCTGCAAGAACAATAAAAGGTGGGTTTAAACAAAAAGCAAGAAAGCAATCAAATTTTTCTTCAAATTGTCACATGAAACCAAGCCAGTTCTCAGAACACTAACTCCTAGGATGCGGTGGCCCTGTGAAGTTGAGCCTCATTTCACCTTTAATAGAAGAACGTCAAGTCTATTTTTACTGTCAGTCTTCTGGCTCTCCCCCTCAGCCCACACACATAGAAAAAGCCAGCCCGGCACGATCCTATTCCTAATTCTCCCACTTTCAGCCACATACTCTCAGTCTGAAAGGAAACTCCTCCGCGGGATGTGAAGTTGAAAGGAGCATTTGCAGCTGCCAGGTGCTCTACACTGGCCAGGCCTGAAACTAGAGCAGCCCCTCAGTGCCTCATGTGGGTCCGTAAAGAGCAGCCCCTGGGTGATGCAGGAGGGCCCTGCAGAGCTCGGGCTCTGACACAGAGCGAGCTGAGGCGCTCGGCTCTAGTTCAGCACAGCGGGCACGGGGAGATACAGGGACGAGTCATCCCCCGTACAGCCGGCTCCTTTTAATACGCTGTCTCTCTGCATTAATAAATAAAAGCATGCAGCTTTTTTTACTGTAATATGGCTTTGCTTTACTGAGTCACATGTTTCCCATTACCTGAGGTGAAATCATGGAAGTGCACACCAGTGATTTCACAAGAACCTTTTAAAATGCAGCAAAATCCAGCACGTTATTTTTCAAATGTGTCCTCAGTTCAGTCTGGGGTCTGGAGTTTGGGGGGAGGTGGGGGTTGGTCTCTGGGGAGGTGGGAGAGGGCTAAATAGAGAAGCAGCAATTCTGCTTAGCTGTCGCTGCGTTTCCTCAAGTCAGCAGAGCGACAAAGAGCAGGCAAGGGCAGCACAAACTCCGAGTCCACACGGAAGCAAGGTGAAAAACGCCCTCCCTGCTCGCGGCTGCCCGGTGCGCTGCGTTACACAGAGACCCCAGCCCTGATGCGCGGTCCCTCAGAGTCACCCCCCACCTACACGCACCCCGTGCGCGCAAGAGCCCCGCAGGACCCACCGCCACCTTCCCCGCGGCCCGTTCCCCCCGCCGCGGCCCGGCCGGCGGGGAGCGTAGCCCGGGAGGGCCCCGACTCACCAGGCGAGGCTGGGGGCACGTGTGCTCGAGCTCCTCCATGGCCTCGCAGCGCCGCTCATCAGAGAGGGATTTCGGGATACCTGCGTCTGACTCAGCATCGGTGGCGGGCACTGGCATGGCCGGCCGCTCCCGGTGCCGTTCCCGCTCCCGGGGCCGCTCCCTCT